>WBNM01006881.1:7404-87942 GCA_013399055.1 Ramphastos sulfuratus | reverse complement strand
CCCCCGTTCCTCCCTCTCTTCCCTCCCGTCCCTCTCTTCCCCCTCTTCCCCCTCTCCCTCTCTTCCCTCTCTCCAATATTCTCCCATCCCTGTCCCTCGCCTCAATTCTAGTTTCTGATAAAGAACAAAAAGTGCTATTATACCCTAGGAGGCAAATATGAGCGCGAAGTGGGGCCATATTAGTAGGAGAAGGGGAGTATTTCCTCAACTAAATGCTTTTTTACACAGCATTAAAATTTCTGCTCAACGAAGTTTCTCAGTGGCCCAAATAGCTCTCGAATTGCAGCCTGTGGTAGATTCCCTATCCACCAAGATTATAGTTTTAATATGATTTTTTTTTTTTTATTTAAAATGTAATAGGGCCATGGGCCTGCTAACTAAGAATTCCATGTCTGTCATCATGCAGTGTAACACAGCTATTTCAAGCTCCAGAGCCACCGTAAGGGGAGACCCTTTGCCAAAAGCAGATTAATATATGAACTACCGAAGCATCTGCCTTCATCTCTGCACAGAGACAGTTGCATAGCACTGGAGTATCACATTGCCAAATGGCTCCAATTCTTGTTAATGGAGCTTGTGAGATTGATTATTCTGGTCACTGTTTTAAAGAAAGACCAGGAATCTGGTCCAAAGCTATCTGAGTCCTCCTGAGGTTCACATTAAGCATTCATTTCAAGGCATCTCAATTAATTTACATGATCAAACAGCTTTAATTTTGTCCTTCACAGAAGTGCATTGTTTAACTACTATTAAGGCCCCTGTATGCAGCTTGCTGCTATCAGGTTACATCAGTGCTGTCATGCTCAAGGGTTTTTCAGGCTGTCCAGTGATTTCCAGTCCTGCCTGAGCAGCTCTCCAGCTGCTAGAGTCAGCAGTAGGGTAGCAGCCAGCCTTTAGCTGTGCATGGCAAGGGATTTTGTATGGAGGGGCAGAGCATTACTTTACTGTGATTTTTGTAGCTGGTATGGGAAACAAGCATCCACCTTCCCTTAGAACACTTTTGTCACAATCCAAATATGAGGATCAACAGTGGTCCTCAGTTCTTAGCTTGCTAGACCTCTCTGTGACCTGCAAATGCTCCCTTCCTTGCCAGCCTCCTGCTGGCAGCATACGCATACAGAGTGTCCCTTGCTCTGCTCTGGCACTTGCTAATCTTTCTGTAACTAAACCCTGCTTGAGAAACCCAATGAGCTTCTCATGCTTCTCACTGATGCCTGCTCTCAACCCTTCTCTCCTCTGTGTCATCCCAGACTGTCACTGCAACCACTTGTCCTTACTTGTTCCTGGTGCTCTGCAGCTGCTCTTGCCTCTTAGTGCTGCTTCCACCTAGAGCACCCCTGGTACTAAGACCAAACTAATAAATGGGGCTGTTTTTGGCTTGCTGTGCCAAACCATAACACTCTCAGATCCAGCAATGCAGGGCTGAGACACTTAAGCAGATCCATGCAGAGCCAACAGAGCAGAATTTATTAGTCTGGGCTATGCTTCACCTCTCATATCCTCCAGTGAGGCCTGTCTCATCTGTTTTGAACATCTGCAGAGTGCACTTTTTCACTTGTTGCCGAGGCTGTTTATGCTATTGGATTATGACTTCCTAGTGTTCTGGGTGAAAGAGGAGTAGCCAGAAGAGAAGACTGTTCAAAGTAACTGTGAGCAGGAGTGCATATTGCTGTCTTTAGAAAGGAGACCTGAAACAATAATAACTCAATGTGTAAATACTGACACAAATGTTCTTGTCTAATTCTTTCAGACTAAAGCCCCTTTTCTTCACTTTGTGCAAATAATCCAGTTTTAAGCAGGAATGCTGATGGAAGCTGTAGCTCTGCATAAATCAAGGCCGAATTCTCCCTTGCAATCCTTTACATCAGAATCCCAATCCTACCACTTGTGCACACTACTGAATCACACCAACTTGCATGTTAAAAATCAAGCAGTTTTGAAGTTGAATCATGTTTGCACAGAGCACACTAAAATCTTGCAAGCAGAAAAAGTGAAAAACATCATTGTTTAGAAGTTCTTGACTAGTTTGCAAAAGATTAAATGCAATTAAGCAGCTGATGATTGCAAATGGCTTCCCCAGCTCTGCTGAGAATCCTTCAAATCAAGCAACACTACTGCTTGTGAAATGTTTTAGTTTCAGAAACTAACATGGAGTGATGTACTCAGGATCAGAGTTAAAATCCAATGTATGCCACAATAGCCAAGTGATAAGCTGAGGTATTTGGGACTGAAAAGCAACATATTATCAGGACAAGTCCAGCACACAGCATGCAGTGTCTCAGACTAGCTCCACGTGTAGCCACTGAAGTTTTTGATGAAGGTGTTTTTTGAGAGGGAAAGAAGGTTTTTTCAACTTAGATTTCAGCGAAATAGTGCAGTCCTTTTCTGATGAAGTCTCTAAACAGTTAATGCACCTTCTTATAAACAACTTCTGCAGCCAGAGGCTTTTACTACCATTAAAGTTTTTGCAGCAGTAATCTTTATCCCCTGAGGTTTTGCTGGGAGAAACATGAAACCATTTCCTCATCCTCCCTGTTCTACTCTCAGCTGGAGCCTGGCTTTTTCCATTCCCATCATAACCTCTGGGTTTTCCCTCCTCTGCCACAGATGCTGGGTGGGGTCCACACACTTCATTATAGAAAACTGCTATAATTCAGTCCATGACTATTATTTTTTGTTTTCTTGGTTTTTAAAACATTTTTTTTCAAATGCATGTTTAATGTCATGCTTTCCTGAGATAACCCATTGTAATTTCTTTCTACCAGCTGAGACTGCAGCCAGTTGCCTCCTCCTGTAGTGCTGCAGAAGAGCAGCTTTATTGCACAATGTCCAGCATCTTTTGAAAATGTTGCTGGGATGCCTAGAGAAGCAATTGCATGGAGATCCTTTATTGTCCAGATTAGATCCTCTCTTTATCTCATTTAGATTTGATGTACTGTGAATTTGAAATTTGTCGTATGTTATAAGGCAGGTTTCATTTGTACACACATCATTAATACATTCTGATGATAAATCCAAGGAGGGCTCATCCTTCATGTGCCAAAATGCTTCGGTCCTGTCTCTCTACAGCCAGTCTCACATCTTTACAGGCTACAATTACTTTTGAGCTACATACCAGGCTCCAACCTCATAAATGGCTGCCAGATTCAAATTGGACCAAGGCAAGGTGAGGTTGCTGGGCAGACAACCACTGTGGCACAGGGGTGTTGTGCTGGGCTTGGACTGCAGTTCTCAGAACATCAGCTTCAGCCTGAAGTGTTAAAGAGAAGGTGTATATTTATGCAAGAGCAAATGGTTCACTTTCTGCTGCTGCTGTCTAGGAACTCAAGATCACATACACAACCCCAGCTCACTCAGCTTGTCTCTGTAGCAGAGGTGCTCCAACCCCCTGATCATTTTTGTGGCCCTCCTCTGGACCCGCTCCAACACATCCATGTTCTTGCTGTATTGAGAGATTCAGCAGGTACTCCAGGTGAGGTCTCACCAGGGCAGAGCAAAGGGGCAGAATCACCTCTCTGGATCTGATGGCCACACTTCTTTTGATGCAGCCCAGGATGTGATTTGCCTTCTGGGCTGCAAGCACACACTGACTGCTCATGTCCAGCTTCTCATCCATCAGCAGCCCCAAGTCTTTTCCCACAGGGCTACTTTCTATCACCTATCAGGATTGTGGCAGCCCAGGTGCAGGACCCTGCACTTGCTCTTGTTGAACCTCATGAGCTTCACCTGGGCCCACCTCTCCAGCTTGTCCAGGTCCCTCTGGATGCCATCCTGTCCTTCTGGTGTATCAACAGCACCACTCAGCTTGGTGTCATCTGCAAACTTGCTGATGGTGTACTCAAGCTCATTGTCTATATCATTGATAAAAATATTGAACAGTACAGTCCTCTGAGGGACACCACTTGTCATTGCTTTCCATCTGGACTTCAAGCCATTGAGCACCATCCTCTGCATGTGACCACTCAGCCAATTCCTTGTCCACTGAAGAGTCCACCCATCAAATCCATATCTCTCCAACTTGGTGAGCAGGATGTTGTGGGGGACTGTGTCAGAGGCCTTGCAGAAGTCCAGATAGATCCACATCAGTAGGTTGTCCCTTGTCCATTGACATAATCACTTTATCATAGGAAACTGCTAGATTAGTCAGACAGGATTTACCTCTAGTAAAGCCATGCTGGCTGTCTTGAATCATTTGTCATTTGGATTCAAACAATTCCAGTAGTTTCCCATTTGATTTGGTGCTTTAAGCCAATATTATTTAGTGTTTGTCTGGATCTATACAATCTGCTTTTTGAAAACTTCATTTTCAGTATAAAGGAGAAAGAACATCATCTGTTGCTGATTTCAGGAAAGATTTGACATCTGATATGTCTTTGAGTTCCTGTCTACCTTTCAGTGCAGTAGTTGGATTCAGTTCAATAGCAGGGTTTCAAATTGTTCCCAAACCTTCATTGTTAAGGGAAAAAAAAAAACCCAAAAAAACAACCAACAAACCAAACAGGAAAAACCTGTTTCAGGAAAGGCTGTTGTATCACTGAAAAAGGCCTGATAGAGCACCTGACTGAAATACACTTATTTATTATAAATAATTTCCATGACGTCACATTAACAAACATAAAAGGTCACGAACTCCTGTATTTGAAGCAAATATGTTTGACATCTGGGGTCTGGCAGGAGTTCCTCCTGTGGGACAGATTGTTTGCGCTGAGCTTTGTTGAAGAATAATGTTGAGAATGAATTACGAAATATTAGTGTAACCTAGTAAGAAATTATTGTATTTTACAAGCCAGAGACATAACAGATCTAACAGAACTGTTTTAGTTCATCTTATTCAAAGGCACATCAAGGAATGATAGCTGTGACCAGCTAGCAGTGAAAATCTGTGGGATTTAAGCGTTGTGGTTAGAAATGGGCTGGAATGAGAGGTCCAAATGTAGGCAGTTCCTTAAGTGCACTATGTCCCTACTCTGTGAAGGGAGCGAGGAGGGGGAATTAGCAGGGAGCCTTGGTAGCACAGGAAGCTAAGGGCTGAGGGGGAAGCCAAATCACTGCTATACACCCCCTGACAGAGAGCAGGGCAGCCCCAGCCCCAGGCATCAGACACCTCCATGGGGCTGGGCATGGACTAGGGACAAGTGGACAGCAGGTTTGGGGAGAGATGATGACCATCACCCCTACAGCTTATCGCTCGCTCTCCTCTCTTACTCAATCCAGTGAAAGCTTCATAGAAGCCACCCTTTCCCAATGCCCAGGAGCTGCTCCCTGGGCTGTTTGTGAAGCCCAGTCTCCACAGGAGATGCTCTGTCATAGGATGGTGCCACCACCTGTGATGCTTCTGAGGTGTCTTCCCAAACACTGTTCCTGTCCTACTGCCTGTGACACTGCCCAGAAATGCGTCTTTCAGCATCAAACAGGTGATGAGCTCTCCAGATCCTCCCAGTCTCCTTGTGGCCTGGGTACCTGCCTGCCCAGGCAAAGGGCAGAGCAGGCAGCCAACCCAGAGACAGGAGATGTCCAGATGCCTACCTGGCCCCTTTCTTTCTTTCTTTCCCTTTTTTGAGACCTCTGGGCTGGATGCTGTTGTCCTGCCTGTATTCTCACACTGTTGTCTCTGTGAGATTAGCTCAGTACCTCAGAACTGGCCTCTCTCCCAAACAGAGACATAGGGCTGCCCGAGGATGAGCAGATGTTCCTCTCCCCGGGGATGCGGGGGCCAGCCAGGCATCACCCGCGCACAGAGCAAGGGCGACGTACAGAAGGGCCTTTCTGAGTCAAGAAACAGGCCCAACTTGTGAAGAACAAAAATAGTTTGTTGTTTCCAGTTGTAATTTTGTTTCCTCCTCCTATTTTCAGTTGAAGGCAAACTTAATTTACCTTGCTAAAGGGGATGAGGGTAAAAAGCTGTCCCAGAAATTGCAACACTTTAAAGCCTACTGGCCCTGTGGAAAGGAGGGGGATGGGAAGAACATGCATGGAAGCCAGTGACTGGTCACCCACAGAAGCTGGAATGCTGTTATTCCAACTAAAATTGCTCAGTTCAAAAAGAGAGCACATGCTGACCTTCTAGCTGGAGCTTTGGGCACGTCCCTCAGGGAAAGACAGAGGGGCACAAACAGTCCAGTTTGGCTTGGTACTTAAAAGCCATTAATAAATGGTGTAACTAGAAACAGAGGTTACTAGTCCATGCTACCTTAATTTTAATGCTTTAATCTAGCTGCAGGGTGTTTGGCCCTGTTCTTAGGCAAGCACACCAATATTTGGCACTCTTAAGGTACATGAAATAAGGCAAAACCAACCTTCCGTCCACTCTCTAAGGCTTCAGTTTGCAGGCCCACAAGCAGCATTGGCTGGTCCTCACCAACACAGCCAGAAGCAAACTGCGGTTTACTGGGAAGTAACTGCTGTGGTCAGAAGCCTTGTCAGTATCACTAGAGATTTTGAGGCAGGACAAGGGTGCACTCTCACCCTAAAGCACAGGGTTATGCAGATTTAACTCACATTTGGTTATACACATAAGCACCCAGAGAGAAGAGAAGACACAGCCCTTCAGAGAGTGCTCCACTGAACAGTCAAAGGGGGTTACAACCACACAATCAGGTACAACTTAATGGTGTCCCTGAGCTGTATGGCGCCAAGTGTCACAAACCTGTGCTTTAATCGAAAGTAGAACAGCTGCAAACTGCACAATATTTGTTCTTGACAGTATTTTCTTAAGAGATTATTTTCAAGAATCTTGGCTCAGCAGTAATAAGTGTAGGTACAAAGATTTGTTTGCAAGACACAGCAGCTTTCCCATGTTATTTACCTGTGCTCCCCAAACCAGAGGTTTCTGTATGTGTGACTAAGGCTGGCCTTCCATGGTGAGCAAATAATCATCTTGTCTCAAACATTTTCAGCTGTTTCTATAGCTGTGACAGCTCCATAAGAACTACATCATGTAGTAGCAAAGAATTCAGGGGTGAAGGGTTAATCATTTCACTGCAGCTTGGGGATTAACTTCACATTAAAACCACGTGCATTTGTATCCAAGTGACGTAATGAAAAGTGTGGTGGAAGATGGAAGGTGCACTCATTCAAGCAAGCAAAGATTTATTGAACTAGTTCTTCTAGAAAATCTAACTGAACATTTCTCAGCCAATGCTCTGGCTGCTCCCTAGCTTAAACTGATGTGATGATGCCATGATTGACAAGGATTTTCTTTGGTAGGCAGACAGAGGCTGTATCACACAGTATCACAGTATCACCAAAGTTGGAAGAGACCTCAAAGATCATGAAGTCCAACCCGTTACTGTGTTTCAGTATTGGATACCAGGGAGCCTTGGTGATCATTCTGTAACAGTATGGTAACTGGACTGTGCAAGAGTCCAGGAAAGCAGGAAAAACACAGGCTAGAAAGAGAAATAATGGAAATACATAAGTGCCAGTAAAGATCAGTGATCAGCTGCCATTCAGGGAGCAGTGGCACAAACTATGAACCCTTGCATCAGTGTGAAAGAGCTGAGTTCCTGCATGCTGTGCTAATGAGTTACTGGTGTGAGAAAATCTTCAGCTGTATGAGACAGGGAGCTGCTGTCTGGCTTCTTGGAAAAAACACGTAGGGCTCTTTTTTTTCCATCACCGATGTGACTATATGCTGGCTGACTCTGAGGATGGTTTAACAGCATTCAGCAGCACCTGTGAGCCCAAGGAGTAGTCAGGGCCGCTGAAAACAGAGACAGGAGGAAAATGCAGGAGTTCTGGTACACAGAATACAGCCCATGGAACTTTTCAAGGAAATGCGATTCATAGGTCACCCTTAAGGAAGTGCAGCAGGAGGTTAAATCCCTGCAGGATATCAGTTTTATAGTTCAGCCATACCCCACCTCTTCAGCAGCAGTGTCCTTTACTAGCTGGCTGGACAGCACCAACGGAAGGAAAAGTACAACCTCCTTCTGCTTTCCACAGATGTGGCTGAGCCCGAGAGATACTGTTTCCTTATCCACAGAACTCTTGAGGAATGGAGAGATCCTTGGCTAGGAGGACACTGTCAGAGCAGATTGGTCTTGCATTGTGAAAAAAGCAATAAAAGGAGAGGGTCTCGTGTGCAGTCCCATCTAAGACAAACATAACAGCGTGTCTTATAAGAATGGCCTGAAAAGCAGACTGTAAGCAGCCTAGACCTGAAAAGCAGACTGTAAGCAGCCTAGAGTAAGAAGGATGTGGTACCTTAGGTCTGGAAACCTCATATTAGGATACTTGAGTGATACGACAGCAGCTAAATCTGAGTAGCTTTGTTTCCTAAAGTGTCTGTTCTCCCTCAAATTGAGTGGAAAGCCCAATCATTATTCAGTGGCTTCACTGGTCAGGCCACTTCTACCAAAGCACACTGGTTTGGACTGAAGAACCAAAAGTCTTTGATCATAGGTCTTTGAGCAGTTCTAGAGAGTTGTTTTCTTCTCCTGAAATTTTGCAGCTCAGAGTTCCTACACTTGGCCTCTCCTCTTTTGCATTTCATGTGTGCCTGTTTTAGCGTCTTTTTTTTTATCGCATGTGTGATTCAGAGTTAATGCATTTGCAGAGTAGTGGAGGCAACTGACGTGTCCCCCTGATACTGGAAATGAGCAGCGGCAGTTCCTTTGAGTTCCAAACAGCTATAAAGATCTTTATCAACTGTCTGAGTAGCTTGTAAATCACCACAAGCCCAGTGAATGGCGTATTACCTACCTCACCTCTGCAGTGAGTGATGGGAATGTGAGAGAGTGAGCAATGACGTGACATAAGTTCATTCACTTCCCACAAAGCAAACTTGAGCCAGGCTTGGCTGCCTTTGCAATTTGCTGAAATAAGAACATTCCACCTGCAAAACTCAAATCCAGCCAACAAACAGCCGAACCCCATTAGGCATGGGCCATTGACTATGGTGTGGGTGGAAAAACCTTTCTTGTACTGAAGTCACAAGTTATGTAGTGCGGGTGGGAGTGAGAACTAGCTACTAGTTAATGATTTAGGTATGAGGAAACCAGTTAAGTCTGAATTATATTAACACTATATGTTAAGGAGATGAGTTTATTCTGCAGGACTAAGCCAAATTCTATCTATAGCCTATGTTCACTGCACAGCCCCCTGCCAAGGCAACTAGAAGAGGAGAGTGTCATCACGTCAGGTTGGGAGGAGAGCTCATCTCCTAGCATCCTCCAGGAATGCCTCCAAAGCTGCAGCATGCAGCCTGTAAACCCTCCCATACACCCTCCAAACATGTGCTGGGTAAAGCGTGGCTGCTTGGGGGTACCAGGCAAGGGAGTCCTCCCCACCATCAGAATGACTGGCAACCTTCAGTTGTTAGAGCATGGCAGTGTGTTTCTGCCCTGCCCTGCCCTGATATTAATTTCCTATAACTGTGTTCCAGTGATGAATGCATGCATCTGGTCAAAACCTATTCAAGGGAAACAGGTAACAAGCATAATAGAGAAGATGCCCACCTCACCACAGTAATGTCTGACTCAAAACAGATTTGGAAGAAACTAATGTATATAGTCCGTATGCAAATATGACTAAGAGTCAATTACCATGCTCCATGAACAGTGAAGAGCCCCAGGGCCTGTTAAAGTCTCCTACACAGCAGTGGGCTGCATACCAAGATCACCCCTTTGAGTAGGGATGCCTCTCAAGGTTCATAGAATCATAGAATCAATCAGGTTGGAAGAGACCTCCAAGATCATCCAGTCCAACCTATCACCCAGCCCTAGCCAATCAACTAGACCATGGCACTAAGTGCCTCATCCAGTCTTTTCTTGAACACCTCCAGGAATGATGACTCCACCACCTCTCTGGGCAGCCCATTCCAATGGCAAATCACTCTCTCTGTGAAGAACTTCCTCCTATTCAGCCTATACCTCCCCTGGCACAACTTGGGAGTGTGTCCTCTTGTTCTGTTGCTGGTTGCCCGGGAGAAGAAACCGACCCCTACCTGGCTACAACCTCCTTTCAGGTTACTCCTCAAGGTTGAGAGATTCCTTGCCACAATAGGTTCTTGGTAAATGATTAATAGCACACTAAACTTTGAAATCTTAGTTAAGTGATATTAAAGATTTATTTGTGCATACATAGTCATTTAGATATAAATTGTTGACCAGGTCTGGGATTAGAAATTGATCTAACTGCACCTAGATTTCTCTCTCAGAGAGAGCTTAGAACCTCATGACTCAAAAGGAGGGTCTCCCTGCCAATTTTGTCTGACTCTGCAGTAAATAATAAAGCATGCCTTGCCATTGAGTCTCATTAAGCCACTGTTCCATTTGCTATCAAACTTTGTTAAATCACTATTTTATATCTATAAAGATATTGATACTCCTCTCTTATGAGTGAAACGAGTCATTCCATCCATGATGTGGGGGAAAGAAATGCCTCAGATACATCAGGCTCCTGGTACAGATAAAGCAGTATTACACAAAATGTTCATTTGAGGCTTATCATGCATAAACCCAGCAGGAAGTGAAGGTGAAATGCACACACATACCTCCAAGCATGGACATGTTAACAATACAAAAACTGCAAAAGAAAAGTAACCTGTTGAGACTTAACAGCTTTGAAGTTTTCTCTCCTGTATATATGTTGCTAACATTTAAGACAAATGGATGTAGTAGCATCACTGATGCTCATTCAACTTGAAGATGTTCAGTAGCATGTTCTATGATTAAGCCAGACTAGAGAATTGAGTGACCACAAACTATACTCAGTCTATTGGTCTGCTTTCTCTAGATAGACAAAAATGTATATGTAAGTTCTACTGATGCTGATACTGTGTTTATGAGACAGTGAAAGCTGACTCTTCTAAAAGCTGAGCCAAAAAATAAAAGGTGAATATGAGTACTTGAAAAGGAGAAAGTTTTGTGTGAATAGCTCTGGACACTATACTTGGTGATGGTGGGTGACCAGGTAATCAGAAGCTTAGTTATTCACAACAGTTATTGTTATCAGAGGAGCGCAGGTTGAAAAGCAATTCTATGGAATCCAGCAAACTCTTAGGTGAAATACCTTTTTCTCTGTCTGTTAAAAAAAGTGAACTCTCTAAAAATATTGCAAAGTCAGACAAGACAGGTGATAGGACCCATTCAACTTTAGAGCACTGGATCATTCCTCTCTTGCCATTCTTCTCTCTCTGGCATTGGACTAGCGTGAATCATCTCTTATTCTTTTGGCTAAGTGAGAAATAAATGCCATAAAGCTCTGCAAAAGCAGAGCCTCAATGAAAGCTTGAAGATGAGGGAGAGCAGGGTTAGCCTGGATCTTAGGAAGAAGTTCTTCGGTACGAGGGTGGTGGGACTCTGGAGCAGATTGCTCAGAGAGATTGTGGATGCCTCCTCTCTGGGGCTGTTCAAGGCCAGGTTGTGTGAGGCCTTGGGCAACCAAGTCAAGTTGAGAGGTGTCCCTGCCTATGGCAGGGGAGTTGGAGTAGATAGCTCTGAGGTCACTTCCAACTTGAGCCATTCTAGGATTCTAGGAATCAGTTCATTTATTAGAAGAGAGTCTTCTTTCCAATCACTGTGATATGCATCAAAGATCACTGCCATTTCTGCTTTTGTTAACTTTTATTCCTTTTCTTGCCCTGGCAATAGGTGCTATACAAAACACATCAGGAGGCAGTCTTTCTCCTGAGAACCTTCATTTAAACAGATGTGACAGCCCACAGGCAGGAGAGGCAAAGAACTAGGCCAGGGAAAGGCTCTTCCATGCTGAGTGAGGAGCACATCAGAGCAGAGCCAAAGTGAAGCTGCACATACCCAGGCCAGGGTCAGTGCCCTCTGGTGCTGGCCAGAGTATTATCTAGTAACCATACCATGAAACCCTTTGTGTTAGGGAGTCTGCAATAAGTTAGAATAAAAAATAATTTGCTGAGCAGAGTCGGAATTCTGTCTGCTTTTAAGGGGGCCAGGCCTCAAAGGTGAACATGAGCGTATACAACAGTTGTGAGTTGGCATTTTTAACTTTCACGCTCTGAAAACCTGACGTGCGCAGTCCTGTGATATACAAGCCTGCAATGGTCTATTGGAAACAGACCCCTCACTAGGAAATGGAGAATTCAGATGTTATAAACCACGAGTAATTTATTGTTTTGAAATTGGCATATATTTTGGCAAAGTTAAAGTTGGCTGGAGTGATGGTGAGTGATGAAAGATGTTATGGCGGTTGAGAAGTGGCTGAATTCCTTTGTTTCCAGACTTTTCACTTTTTTTTTGAGGCGCAGAATGTTTATATAGAAAGTGTAATATTGTTTTATGAGTATTTGCTGGACTGTGCCAAAACCAAGCATTCAAGCTTTGCTCTTTTAACAAAGTGTTCTGTTATGGAATTCCTCTGGGGTTTGATGTTTCTAAATTAGGGTTAAATCAGGTTGGTATGTGGGGGCCATTGGAAAACAGCCCCGAAAGGGAGAAACTGTCTGATGTCTAACAGGGTGAGCATCCTCTCCAGGAGGTGATGTGATGGCAGAGAGGATTCCTCAAATGGGCATGAAGAAGCCATAACATAGGGAAACAAAGGGGGGGGAAAGGATCTTTTAAGCACTAGGAAAAGTTTCAGCATGTTAAGAGTTACATCTTTAATGCAAGACCCTGCTTGCCCCCTGTCTGCTGTCTGCACCACAAGAACCTGCTTGTTTTTCACATCTTGTTTCCATCATCTGGGGAACATGAGCACTCTTAGCGCCATGGTTATAAGCTAGCATTCCTTCTTCCTGGTTACATCTGTTTTTCCCTGCAAGACTCAGTATACCAGGACCCACGATATGCCCAGAAAGCACATTCTTCTTTCTGATATTTCTCTGCATATTTCCTCTACCTTTGTCTCCTCCGAGTTGGCTACTCACAAAATTCATTGGCTTCCTGCCCTCATCGTGGCCTACTAAACTCGGGAGTCAGACTTCAGCCTTTTTGTTTTCACAATGAAGGCCAAGCTGTGTACAGAGCTCTGAGGATACCATGATGTAGCAGCATGGAGGAAACTTCAAACCATTAAGAAACAGAATCTGCTAAAGCACATTCAACTCAGCATATAGCCTTGCTTCAGAGAAATTCAAGAACAAGGTATATGAACCCTCAAAAATAAAAGAAAGACCAAACTGCCACTGGATTCAACAAGGTAAACATTATACCTCCAAACTATACCAGTTTTATTTATTTTGTTTTCAGACTCCTAAACATATATATAGATTTAGCTAAGCACTGCCTCAGCTGGAATACTTCTCACAGTTTTGGGCACTGCACTTCAGGAAAGATGTGAACCAACTGGAGAGAAGCCAATGAGAGCAACAAGAATGATCAAAGGTCCAGAAAATGTGATGTATGAGGAAAGACCAAAAGAATTGGGTTTGTTTAGACTAGAGAGGAACAGTCTGAAGGGAGACATGACAACAGTCTTCAGACATGTTAAAGACTGCTGCAAATGGGAAGATAAACTGTTCTCTATTTCTACTGGAAGTAGGCTAAAAAGCAATGGATTTAAATTACAATAGTGGAGATTCAAATTAGACGTTAGGAAAAACTTTCTATTTGTTACAGCAGTTATACCTGAGAAGACATTGCCTATGGGAACTGGCATCCTGTTGTTTGAGTTCTGAGTGCTAGCGTAGTGTGGTCTGCTTTGTGGTAGAGACATGAATAAGACTGGTTCGAGTCCTCTTCAACTTATTTTCTCCACTATTACAAATGCAGGAAAGAGACTGCAGGTGAACAGAATTTATTTTTTCTGGAGGAATTTGCATGAGCCTGAGTTGAGTGATCTTTGAACAGAACATTAGTTGCACACTTAACTACAAAGTTAGTATTGCTACCTTATAACCATTACAAACTGTTTGCAACTGCCACATCCAGTAAAACAAGGAAAATTGAGGTTCTGATTTGCATCTGCTCTGAAGTCCCTGGACATTATTCTGGCAGTGGAGGGCCCGTGTCAAAGAGCCTGGGTCTAAATAAGCATCCTAAACCTCTTAAATATTGTAAAACATACCATCAAGTGATAGATTTCTATGAAACCTGTTATATAGAAAGATTTAATGCAGGAAGGAACCCAAACGTGTGACACTTTGTTAGAAAGTAGAAGATTACATAGTACAACATGTACTTTGGAATGAATTTACAGTGAATTTTAACTAAAAAAAAAAAAAAAAAAAAAAGGAAAAACAGATGAAACTAAGACAAATGCAGAGTGAATTGAGATGAAGTGCGCAACTGATAATGCCAGAGATAATTGGGAATCTAAGTTAGCACTTCTGAGATCCCTTCTTTCAATAGGTGGCTTTTTGGTTTTTGTTCTGCTCATTTGTCTGCTTTCCATTTATAATGGAGAAAAAAAAAAAAAAAAAAAGGTGGCAAGATTGCAAAAGCCAGCTTTTTCCTCAGTTTCTTTGGTGCTTTTTGCTAAGCAGCCTTGGAGCTACAAAGGTTCACAGTCTTTCAAACACAGACTCATACCCTAGAAGTGTTTACAATGGAAAGAAAGCATCCTTAAAGTATATGATCACACAGAGAATCATATGGGATCTGTTGAGAATATGTCTTCAGATGTCTGCATCCTGGTAGGGACTGTGCATGAGGAAGCATCTCTCCCCAGACAAGCGTAGGTCACCGGGTCTGTGGAAGTACTGATTTGGTTTGGAGCTGCTATATGTACTGGCTTCTGAGGAGAGAGTTCTGCAGAGGAGGAACTGTCTCTTGTTGGAATGTTTCCAGGGGAGAAACTCAAGATTTAGAAGGCATACTGCGATACGTATATCGTCAGCCGGATGACAGAGCTTCCTCTGAAGTTGATGACGGTGTTCACAGTGATCATTTCCAAGTCCAACTGAATAGTGCGGGGCCCCTTCACGGGGCGGGTCATCACCAGAGTGGCGCTGATTGGTCCTGTTTGCTGTGTGCCAAACGAGAAAGCAGGTGAGATTTTTGAAAACGGCTCTTGGAAAGTACTGTCTCACTAAAGTCTTCAAGTTGCCAAAACTGAAACAGAAAACTGTTTTGTGTTGCACTGTTTGAAATGACTGCAGTTTATGGGAGAGGTGGCTTCATTTTGGTGTTTGGCTCCATTTCAGTGTTTTGTATTAACCATCACCTTTTACAGTTCATAAAGACTTTGGGAGGTCTAGACATAAGAAGAGCTATTGAACACAGAAATTTGCTGCTATCCAAATGGAAAAAGATTAAACCATGGATTTAGGGTCTAAACAAAGAGTGAGACTTTTTCTTTCTTTCTTTTCTTCCCCTTTTTCCCCCTCTCTCTCTCTTTTTTCTTTTTTTCCCCTTTCATTGAGAACTTATTTCATTTGATCTGAAGAATACTGTTACTCTCAAGCAGTGAAGAAGACCTGAGCTATTCTTAGACATGGTTACAGCCCTGGACTTTCCTGAAGCTAATATCTCATAAAGCAAGTGTGTTTGTTTTGGGTAGGTTACCTTCCTGCAAGAGCCAGCAGAGCACTCCTTTGCATGCCTGCATGCAAAAATGCCTCGTACTGAAAGTTTAAATGGTATTTGTGAAAAAAGTGAGTTCTGCTCTCAGAAGGACATTCAGCTAAGGAGAAGACACTCCATGTTTTCTGTCAGTGAGCACCAGACTTACCCGCATGTAGAATTCCCTGCCCTCATTCCCTGATTTGATTTGGAAGATGTAATAGGCTCCAGGGTAGCGAGTTGTTGCCTGCATCTGAAAGATGTCTGAAGGCACAGACCTCCCGGACACCATGTCCATCACTCTGTACAGGATGGTGAATGGCTGATCTCTGCAACCGGCGTTCTCAGCTGGACACATGCAGCGGCTAATTGTCAGAGACAGGAATGTCATCAGAGGTTACAAATTGCTGTAATACCTGATTCTTTATATGCAAAACCAGGCATAAATAATAAATAATATTGTTGAGCAGCTAAAAGAATCAATTAAACTTGTTATAAATTTTCTTACTTTTAATATTCTCTGTGTTGCCATTCTGGCCTACCTATATCTTTGTCTTCTTTTTCTTGTCTTTTAGACCAAAATATTTTGTCGTCCTTTGTCTCTTTAGCTCACTCAAAGATCTGTACTTTCTTAAATGTAGCTCTTCAGGTGAAGAATGCCAGCAGATGTTTGTCTGATAGCAATTTAAACTGAACTGACCCCAAAATAATCCAGAGAATTGTTTCACATAAATGTTCTATTCTTCATTTAGCAATCTTTTGTATACTACATGGAAGCACCCAGTGAGATATCCTGGACCAAATCAAAGCTCTCACATCAAATGAAGACCCCTGTGGAAGAGCAGAATAGCAAGCCAAACATATGGCGCTTCCACCAACAGCCTCCAGTTGTTTATGATTTGGGAAATTTTTGAAACAAAGATGTCTTCTGTGTATTCATTTGTCATTAATATATTTCTTAGCATTTGGGTTGTCCAGCTTCTCCTCGGTCACATGAATATTTGATATCCACAAGCCCTGTGGCTAGGAGCTCCGCAGCCCTCTTGCTGACTGTGTCAAATGTCCAAGGCTTTCCGATTGAAAGTGGCCAGTCAATCACTGCTCATCCTCCTCACTCAGGGCTTTGCATATGACCCATTTTGTGGCTGAAGAGTCCTAACTGAGTTATCATATGGAAGCTATTACATTCTTCTAATCATCCTCATTGCTCTTTATGATCCTGTGTCCAATTATATTTCTTTTGAGAGGAGGGGAAGGAACTGCACAGTCTTGAAGACGTGGGTACAAGACAGCATGTGCTCTAATGACATTCTCTCACCTGAAATTCAGATTGCTCTTCTAACCTCTAGTGTGTACTGCAAGTCATGGAAACATCTATAACAATCATCAGATTTCTGTTTGAATGGATTATGATCAGATAATAGAATCATGAGACCATAGAATAGTTTGGGTTGGAAGGGACCTTAAAGGTCACCTAGTTCCAACCCCTGTGCCATAGGCAGGGACACCTTCCACTGGATCAGGTAGCTCGAAGCCCCATCCAAACTAGCCCTGACATTTCCAGGGAGGGGACATCCACAACTTCTCAGGGCAACCTGTTCCAGTATTTCACCTCTCTCACAGTATATTTCTTCCTAATGTCTAATCTAAGTCTATCCTTTTTCAGTTCAGATCAGTACTCTATTTAATTTGTGAATTTGGGAATTGTCTTTTTACTCTACACTCATCTACAATGAATTTCATCTGGCATTTTTACTGCACAGTTATTAAGGCTCCTTGTACAGTTCTTCCCTGACTATCTTTTTCTCTACTATCCTCAGACACTGTCGCAGAGTTTGTCCATTTCGTGGTTTATCCTTTTCTCCAAGTTGCTTATAACTATGTTGGACAAAGCAGATCCAGCTTAGACTTCCACAAAACTTCACTGTGAAAGTTGATAATTTAATGCTATACTCTATTTTTCATCTTCCAACTTCTTAATCTTCTGCTTCAGGGACTTCTCACTTACTTATGTCTGCTTTATTTCCATACTAACCTTATGTGAGGTTCTTTTCAGAAGCCTTTGGAAACCCAAACAGACTGTATCAGCCCAAGTGTCTTAGCCACATGATTTCTTCAGATAGTTCTACTGAAGTTGTGAGAGAGGATGTCCCTTTATAAAAGCCATGTTGAGGAATTTACTGGAAAAGAGTTTGGTCTTTTTATCTGTCTTTTCTATAACCTCCGCTACTGATACCAGTTTCAGACAACTCATCTGATAATGTCCTTCATAAAAAGGTTCCTGGTATTACAAACACCCAGTTCCTTCCGCAGAGAGCACAGATGCAAGGAATTCACTTGACTTTTATACTGACCACTTCTAGACATATGCCATAAATTAAATGCAGTCAAATCTAGACACAAACCAAAGCCACCAAACACAAAGATCAGAAATCAAGAGTTCTGGTGCAAGCTGATCTGCAAGGACTCATAGGTTGGACTTGATGATCTCTAAGGTCTTTTCCAAACTAATTAATTCTGTGATTTTGTGACTCGATAGTTGGGCTCTGGAGAATTCAGATACAGAGGCTTCAAATTCCAGCTTAAGACTACCTCTGAAGGTAGGTAAACCCAGTACTGAGTGAAAAGAGTATGTCCACCCCTGAACTGCCCTAGTTCAGAATGCATTGTAAAGATGTGAATAACATAATAAAAAGAAGATGATTCTTCATCACTTGCCTTTCTATAATACCTTAGGCTACCAAGCTATCTGAAGTAATTTGGTTTAATGGAAACGCTATGGATGGAATACTATGGGCTATCTGGGACTGAAATGCTTTAAGCCCCAGGGAAATATCAAAAAACCTGTAAAAGAAACAGGCAGTTTTTCAGAAATGTGGTTATTATTTTTTTTTTTTTTTTACTTGCTCAAGTAATTCCAAATTTAGACAGTAACAATGCTAATGGCATGATCCAAACATACCCAGTTTCTGGACAAGACAAGTTGGTCTGTGGACTTCTCAGCACTTTCAGCCTTTAAGCAATAGGAAAATACTTGCATACTGCTACAACTATAATCTATTATTTTAAAGCTAGATAATTTTTTAAGGGAAATACTCATACTAATGAACAGACTGCATTTGAGCATATATAAAGTTGATAAGTAATGTAAGTAAGTGTCTCATATTACAAACTTTGCGGTTTTCTCTTAAAGTCTTTTTGCAGTCTACATTCCCATATATCATCATATCATATATCATATCACACCATATCTGGTAATCTGGTAAGGAATTGCCTTCTGTTATTTTTATAAAGCTTGCCAGTGCTAAATGCAGCAACAGTATGCCTACTTCATGGCTGTGTTGTAAATGTGAAGCTTGTTTAGGTCACTCTAGATACATTTCACACAAATAGAATTTGGTTTAGTGGATATAGGTATGTTACTCACTTCTCATTAATCTGTATATAAGGATCCTCACATCTTACTGGGTCTAAACATTTATATTCTCCTGGGATATTGAAACATGTTTGCTGTGGAGTGCAGGTGAAGTTTCTGGTTTCGCATTCGTTGATATCTTAAACACAAGAAAAAAAAACAAAACAAAACCAAGACCAGCTAAAGCAGGGAAATATGTGTAGGACACCACCCTTTCAAACTGGTTTCCATTTTAAAGAATTGCATCAAAATTCGTAACACTCTTGTACCATGAGATGTGACCTTTTGATAACTGGCCCCTCTTTAAAGTTCAGTTTTTACTCCATTCATTTCTGCTTATTGGAGTGCTCCCATATGCTAAGTGCTGCAAAAATAGAGAAGAAACTGGGTCTTCAAGCTTTCTAGACATAGAGAGATGTGCGTAAGAGAGGAGAACATCTGAGGTCTCTCCTGTGTAGCACAAACACACCAATTCATCTCAGTGGAACTATTCATGCAATGATATTCTTATCAGAAGGACATCATTGACCCCTATGAGTATTTCACTGTGCAATGCCAAGACGAAGCATCTCAGTTCTTGAAAACCTCTTCCCAGACACAGGATGTATTTTTTGGTCCCATTAAGTTTTAAGCAGTGCGGAAATGTTCTTACCTTGGCAGCTTCTGCTATCGTCAAGCAAGTTATAGCCTGAAGGACAGATACAGTAGTAAGAGCCAGGCCCATTCACACATTCATGCTGGCAGAGGAACTCTGAGAAGCTGCATTCGTCCATGTCTGCAGTGGTAAAATAAATTTTAGTGTCTTTGGCTTCTTAGTCAAATGAGCAGCCCTAGAGGCAGGTGCCCACCACCCCACTGGAAGCTGGTACCCTCTGGCTCCCTAGAGCTCTGAAGCAACCTGGCAAAATGGCCATGGTTAAACACTTTTGTCCTAAAGAAATCAAAGCTACTGCTGAACACAATGCTTGGCTTTTATTTATTTTTATTTTTTAATACCTATCACCAGTTGGCCATGTTTTCAGTTCTGTTTTACGTCAGAGATAGAGCTATTCCAACAATAAAGCTACAACTGTAATTTGAAAGGAGAGACTTGGCAGTGGTTTTCTTTTATTTTTTCTCCTTTTTTTTCTGGAGAGCAAACTTCCCTTTCCCAGGGCCACATGGGTCCCAACAGAACTGCAACAGCCAGCCCCAGCTGTTTTATGTTTCTTAGTCTCTAGTCAGTTACTTCCAAGGCATTCCAGCAAGACTACAGAGCTCACATCCCAGCTTGGGTCAGACCTACTGGAAAGCCCAGCCATCTCCCAGATACCCAGGAAGCTAAACTGTCTGTCAGAACTGTGATTGGAAAAAGAAATTGTGCTCTTTTCCCCTTGTACTCATGAATTGGTCAGTTGTATTCTGCAGAACTATGCTCAAGCAAGAGAGATGAACTTCAGAGCTGCACACAGAGGCATGGCTGACTGAGCCATGCAAAGGCACTAGATTCATCAAGGCTGCATTTAATCATTTCCTTATTTCCCTGTTCAGGGGAAGAAAGAAACAAAGCCCCAGCCAGGAACTCCCAAGTTCTTATTCCCAGCTCTGACATGTTGACTCTCTTAGGCAAAGCCCTTTTACTCTTCAGACTGAATTTCCCTTTCTTCTAAATGGGGCTCAGTCTGTTTATCCACTTGTGGTGTTTTGTGCAGATGGATTGGAAAGTATTTGAAGTACAAATATATTAAAGTGGCTTTATGTCTGCAACCACATTATCAAAAGGAAGATGAAACAAAATCTTCATCTACATCATTCTGTTGTTGTGTGACTTGCCCCAGTGAGTTCACTGAAAAAAAAACAAAACACTCTCCTGACAAAACATGAACTGAGACCTGGCTCCATGAAGGGGCTGAGCTATCGCCCGCACCCTTAAAGTGTCCTAGCCCAGACTCCAGCACATTGGATTCATACACCTGTGCTCATCTGCTGTCAAGTGCTGGAGGGCCTTAAATCCCCAAGTATGCTACATTTCTACTGGTGATCCCACACAGGACAGACACTGTTCCTAAACAGTTCTGTCATTCTGCTGACTATCTGCAGAGAACAAGATGGTGGAGAGCACATGTGGTGTATATGAAAGACCTCTGAAATAAAAATCCAGTGCTGATGCTGGGAAAGCCAGTTTGAAATCTCTGCCTCTCTCCTTGAATTGGGGGCAGTTGTAGAAGTTGTAGAAGTACATATGAATGTACTTCTGGATGACTTACAGGAGAGTCCTCCTAACCAGGCATTCCCTTTGTGAGCCTCAGCAATGTCTAGTGATTGCTTATGTAGATACTCATCCAGAGAGATGTCATCTGCTTTGACAAGCATTTTCTTGCACAGAATCATCAAGAAAAGGTTTTCTGATCTAAATCTGTGTGGTGGAAATTCTCTTTTGCTATCTTAACTCTCAGACATGAATGAAGCTCAAGCACCATCCCTTATGTTGCCACCTTGTACTGTCAATGTTTACATGGCATTGCAGTGAACGTAACTGGTTCAGGCCCCCAAGCGCCCATAAAATGGTGCAGAAATCTAACCTAGAACTCTATTAGAAAGTGGAAAATATATCTTAGATGTTATAGCTCTAAATTTTAAATGTTTAAGACCCTTTAGAGGTTTAAGTCTTTGTTCTTTCCCTTCTATTAAAGAGGTTACATGGAAAACAGCTTTCGAAACACTAATCTCTACTCATACTGCATATCTCATGTCTCCTGTCTCAGAAACAACATGTTACATCTGTTTACTGTAAATTAAAAAGTAACTATTTTCCAGTGCATTTTTCCTTCCAAAAATATTGGCTGGATTATCTAATTTTATCTGGCTGTGGGAACATTAAACATGGAAAGAAGTTGTGACTTCAATTAAAGTATAAAGCAGTAAAATAAAAACAAGAGAGGAAAAACTACAGTGACACAAGCACTGCTTCTTCTGCGTGCTCAACGCATCAGCTGTAGTTGTACGAAGAGCCATACAGGGGGAAGGAAGGAAAGTTTCAGGCAGAAGCGTGCAGTTGTAAGAGCAAGAGGAATATATATACATTCAATAGATAAATGGAAAAATGCTTGATATAAAATGCTGCTTTAATCATGGAAGAATGCTCTAGGACTATCCCTACTTTACTTGCTGTAATAAAGCTTCCTGTTCAGCATTACAAAGCATTTTCTCACGCTTTGCTGTTATTTCAGAGCTTTTTAATATTTAGCTTATTTCTTTAAAACCATTTACAGCCCTTCTCCATTGTGCTTTTCTGAGTATTTCCTGTGTGCTTTAACTGGAAAGAAGATCGTACAAGTTGCAGTTATCCTGCTGCTAACTATGAACCAAGGCAAAAAACTTTTTAAAAAGCATGTACAAAACAATACATTGGGAAAAAAAATAAAACAAAAAAACTTAATGTAATTAAAGAAACCAAATCAAGAAATAACTAGTTACCACTGCAATTAACTCCATCAGCTTCCAGTTCATAGCCAGGTTCACAGCGGCAGAGGAAAGAGCCGTAGGTATTGACGCAGGTCTGAGTGCAAGGGTTTTCACTTGTGCATTCGTTCACATCTATGGGAAACCAATGCTCAAAGCATCAGTGAATTGTCCCCAAGCTCTATTTGCAATTCATTACTCTAAAGCATTTCAAAGAGATTAGCTGTACAGTCTGAATGGTTTGTTCTGAGAAAATATAACCAAGTCAGTATTGTTTATCGGGATTCAGGCGGATGCCTGGATATAGCATGTTGGAAACACAACATGCATGGAAATGAAGCATTTTGGGAATGTCTTCAATCAGAAAAATAACATGGAAGATAGGAATGAAATATTATTACAAATACATCTGTCTTTATCCTGCAATTTTAAAACCATTGAAGTGATACTGTCAAAACAGATCTCAGCAAAAAATGTAGCAGGATATTCCTGAGGAATATAATGCAATAAGGAACAGTCCTCTTGGAAGCCTAGGGCTAAGATAAAACCAAATTTTTGAATTTTTTTTTTCTCTTTTTAGGTTATTAGCAGCTTCTGGACATCATTAACGAGAACCATTTCCAGCAACATGTGGGAAGGTGTTCCCTGCTTAGCTAGGGAGAAGCATTGTGAAGAGATTAAGTTGGCTTTGTTTGAGGTAGAACATCACAGTAAAAGGTGGTCTAATGTTCAGGACCCTAATCTGAAACTTGGGAGACTCAGATTTTATCTGCTGATCTGACAGAGTTTCCCTGTCTCATGTGGGTCACACACTTTCAGACTTTAACAGTAAATTCAGAGCCTAAACTCTTGGGAAATTTGGTGAACTCTACATTTTAGGGGCCCTGGACCTGATCATGTTGCATCCATACCTCTCTGAAGTACTATGAAACTACACAAATACCTCAGGCAGACAAATCTGTGAACATTTCCAAAAGCAGTGTTAGGAAAGTCACTTGTATTCCAGGAACTAAGCAAGTTTTAAGGGTGTTCCTGTGTTTGGACCATTATTTACCATATACCAGTACCTTGGCATGATCTTCCATCATCATTAAGGGTAAAGCCTGGGTTGCACGTACAGGAATAGGAACCGGGCACGTTGGCACACAGCTGCTGGCAGTAGCCATAGCGACATTCATCTATATCTATAGATGGGAAAGATGAAAAGTAGTGTGGTCTGTGTTTTCAAATGCAGGTACAAAGCAGCAAACACACTGAGTTGACAGTACCAGTAACACAGAAGTAATTCATCCTGCTTGTTATGGATCTAACAGCTGGACTTTCAGGTTATAGGTTATAATACCTCTCTCTACCTGGTAGAATAAAGTCATATATTTTTGCCTGCAGCTGATATCTGTCAGTATGTCCTATAAACTGTCATTGTTGCATTCTTCATCTTAATGTGATGTCATCAGGAAGCCCTTTAAGTCAGTTCCTTTAAGCAGCTACCTTGAAGCTGCTGATAGCTGATCCAGCTCATTAGCATAAGCACAGCCAGTGCTGCAGCAAAGGTTTGTCAGAATCAACCTAGAAGTCTTTTTAACCTCCACACATACCAAAACTACTCACTAGAAAACAGTTTTGTTTTCTACTTTCGTTACTAAATACTTTTTTCTTTCTTCTTCTTCTTCTGGACTTTATTTATAAAGTCTTCCCCCCCCCCCAATAGTAACATTCACATTTTGTATGAATTTTTAACTGACAAGTTATAGATTTGAAAACATAAACAGTAAATTAATGCCAAAATAGCATTCGAGGCTGATTTTCAGCATTAGCAATACTTGCAGCTGACTTTTGTAAGCACAAGAAAATGCTCTAAGATACATATGATGTCTAGAAGAATTTTGCTTCTATACTGAGAACTGGAATGAAACACCTGGAGTAGTTATCTATTCCAAGTCTTTGCATTTCCTCTGGTATCCACTGGCTTTTGACTCAGGGACATTTTTTTAATGTCTACTCTCAAATCTTTGAATTAGAGTTTGTGCAGTAGAAAACCAAGTGTATTATCTCCAGTCAGTTTGCCGCAAGCAGCAAGACAGGAGGGTGCAGATTTGGTGAAATGACCCCCGCCGTAGATTCCAACACATGTGAAAATCAAAATGACAGGATTCTCCCTATGGTTCACATGTATGCATGAATTCCAGCAGTTCACTATTTGTTAGCCAAATTGACTGCTTCCTGTTTTATTGTTAAATATTCAGAACATATTGAAAAAAATGAATTCTTGAGTGATTTGAGCATTTACATAGTGTGGTAATACCATAAAAACAATACTGTTGCAGATCTGCGGTATGAGTGGCTACATCCTGCAATTCGAATTTATGTTCTTGGCCCCATTGTGTCTGTTTTGCCATAGAAAGTCTCAGGAAACCATCCTGGAAATGTCAAAAGTCTTGGAAATCCTCTCCCTGTAAAATAACAAGGTCACTGACACTCATTTTAACCCTTGTAACCTTTTATTTCCCACTGCATTCTAAGCATCAAGATAACCTAAAGGCCAGAGTCAGCTTTGGTATGCACATCAGCAGTAGGCCTGGGCCAAATGCTGAGTAAAAGTGACATGGGTTGTAAATACATTAATATCTCATTTCACTAACACAATACATTACTCAAAATGCATGCTTTGCCTTTTGCAGGACTGTTATCTCAGGAGTGCTACATTTTGAGGATAAGGACTTGCACAGAGCTTCTTGTGGGTGGGTTGTATAGATACCACTGTACTGGCTCCTCCTATATAAACTTTGCTGGGATAATTACAACAGATAGAAGTGTAGCTTTTCCTAACTGTGGTTTACTAACAGTGCATCAAAAGAGCCTGTCTCTAAAAGCTGGTTTCTTGCCTCTTCTCTGAAATAATTTTACAGAGTGATTTGCCATTGGAATGCGCTGCCCAGGGAGGTGGTGGAGTCGCTGTCCCTGGAGGTGTTCAAGAAAAAACTGGATGAGGCACTTAGTGCCATGGTCTAGTTGATTGGATAAGGCTGGGTGATAGGTTGGACTGGATGATCTTGGAGGTCTCTCCCAACCTGGTTGATTCTATGATTCTAAAACCCAGCCCAGCCAGCCCTCTGATTACAGTAAACAATCTTTTACTGCTTTATGCCAGCAAAAATAATTTCTCCAAGACCAGTGGAAAGCAGGGAAAACAAGACTTTTTTGACACTTATGTAAAAATATAGCAACTCTAAACATAATCTGCTTTTTGGTCTTTGCATTGCCTCTGTAATAATACACCCACTTAATTGGGCAACACTGGGATGTTATTGCCTCTTTTAAAGAGCATAAGCAGATACTTGAATCCATTCAGCAATGCAGCAAATTTAGTTATCTAGTATATCCATCAAGTACTGAAATACTTTAGTTACATGTCCGAGTCCTCAGTGCTGCAGAGAACCCTTTCATTTGGGCCATAACTGGGAGAAGTAGATGGGTAATAAAACAGATGATGCAGAGCAAAATCCCCCTCACTGTCCTCCCTCATCCCCATCCTATCTGATATACCTCTACAAATCCCAGCGTAAGATTTTTTTTCCCTAAAGAAGAGGATTCTCAGATATTAAAGAAGTCTCATGGAGATTGGAGACTTCATATCCTAGAGGAACTACAAAACAGTGACTCTCCAAAGTCACCCAAATTGATGCACAGACCCAGCTTGTGTGAGGCCCAGGTCTGTGCCAGTCAGGTGAGTACACAGCAGCTATTTGCAGTAGTTGGGAAAGCAGCTGTGAGTCAGTCCTTCACTGCAATTGGTACTTGGGAGAAGAAAGTTGGAAAATAACTGGAGAGGCTCCAAGGATGATAAATGAAATAACAATCATCAAAATCTGGGGGAAAATAAGAAAAAAAAAAAGAGCTTTATCCTATCTCCTAGGTCCTATCTGCATACCTAGAATTAACATTTGCTTCATTATCCCATGGGCATAGCAAGTGAAGGGAATGTGCTGGAGAACAGGGGAGCCAGAGGGTTTCCCTGCACTGTTTGTTGAGGGATGTTGGGCATTTTTGTTTTGTTTTGTTCTGTTTTTTCACTAGGGCTGAGCTAAAAAGAAGAAAGGGACATTGCTGCAATAAAAACAATAAAATTGAAATAAAGCTGCTTGGAAATTGATAAAATGGTACCCAGTTCAGAGATATATTTTTTTTCTCACCCCTAAGCAAAAGGGTTATTTGGATCTAGGGATTTACTGGCTTGTTTCATGGTATCAAATACTGATCCCTTCAGGTCCACACTGTCACAGTGTGGAAATGACAGGCTTGTTTGGGAATAGATCTTTTTGTATATCTGCTTGTGATTGTTCTTACATGAAAGGGAATCCTTTGGAGTGGGAATAGGAAAATCCCATGTGTTAAATGTCTGTGAGTCATGTGGCATTTACATCTACATTTTCATCCTGTGAGGGCATCTCTCTGCCAGGCATCCAATGGCACTTAAAAGGATGAAAGTCAGTTTCCAAGCCAAATATGTGCTTGACAAAGATGTGAAGTGACATTATTGCAGGTATTCACAAATACATGTACACAGATGCTGAAATACCACATCACATGAGGTTTTTACCTAAACATTGGCCTTCTAACAGCCAGTAGCCTTCAGTGCAGGAACAGGTATAGCCCCCTTCAGTATTTATGCAAATCTGGGTGGGATTACACTGATGAGAATCTGAAGCACATTCATCCACATCTGTAACACAGAAACACAGCAAGAAAATATTAGAATTGACAACAACAAAACATTGTTCACACTGTACAGGGGCTTCCATTCACAAAGTGTACACCAGCTCTGTGTCAGGAACCAAAGTGTAGTGGAGTGGAGAAAATAACCATAAGCTGAAGCAAAATTCGCAAAAATAAGTGTCTGAGGACAGCGAAAACTGAGGGTGCTCGTGAAATGTCTCCCTTTTGCAGATGCTCCAGTGTTTCTCAGAGTTCCTCAAGAAAGGGATCACATTACCTCAAGTTTTTTTTTATTATTTCCAGGTTTGCTTTGTCACTCAACTGGGATTTCCATGCTACAGTGCAGTGTTCAGCCTTAAGGAATGGCTGCTGAAAGGGCAATATAATCCCACAGTGAGGTAAGAGATGAACAGGTGTTTGAGAGATATATGAACTAAACTCAGACATACAAAAAAAATTTCTTCCTACCGTCACCAACGTAGATTATCTCGCTATAATTTCTCTTACAGAAGGTTCAACCAAAATCAAACTTTACCTGACCAAAAAAAAAAAAAAGTATGCTTTCCTGGAATCAATTTCCTGACAATAAAACTATTTTTATTTATTTGTTTTTTTAAACCATCCATATTGTTTTTAGTGTATTTGGGTTTTTATTACAATGCCTTAGGGTGTTTTTGTTGTGGGCTTTTAAATTTTTTTTATTTCTTATTTTTTGCAAAGAAGGTGAATAGCATTCCTACATTTATGCAAGCCAGGACCCTGGAACCTAACTGATTAAAAATGCCTCTCGGAGTCAGAAGTTCAGTTTGAATCTCTCCTTGCTCAATCTCTCCCCTGATGTTTCTGGCATCGAGTTTGCCTCTAGATGTCAGAAATGGAAATATCAAGAGATAAATTGTGTCATTTTTTTCAGCCAACTCAGATATCTATGTTTTATTTATTGATACCAAAAATTATATTTTTTATTCCAGCATACTGTGCACTGGCCTTTGCTGAAGTAATATGTCATCCGAGCAATGCTACTCCCTTGATCCCCTCCTGATTCTTATTAACCCAGACTATGTTGGGTCATGAGTGAAATATCTCACAAATGCACTGGGCTGGAGCAGGCAGCAGAGGGCAGGAATTATGGCTCAGTATCTGTCCCTGAGGCACCTCGTACAGCCAGGCAGCTGTAAATTCCAGCAGTCATAAAATAACTGATCTAGTCTGCCGCAGCAGCATGTTTAACATTTCCACATATATAAATACATAATTCAATACATATTATATATATATGGAGAGAGTCTAGAGTTCCTGCCAACATCTGTAGCAGAGCAATTTATGGTGAGCCAAAGCTGGTAAGATAACAAGAATAGCACAATTAAAGCTAATTAATTCTGTCTGAAATTGGTTCCCACGTATTTTTTGGCAAAATGGTCAAGGAAGTGGGAAAAGGGTAAGATAAGAAGTCTAGACTATATAGGTACATAAACACGTTGGTCAGTTCAGCTATTGCTTCTGCAGTCAGGCTACGAATTCTGGATCCTCCCTTCATACAGCATATCACACATAATTAGCAATATTTCAACACAGATTTTATCTAACCATAAATTTCATAAGAATGGCATTAATGCTTTCTAGATGAAAAAGCTCTCTGTCATGTTTGCTTATTGTTTTAGGAGCGAGACCTTGGGATATGGCCAATTCTGCTGTTTCTAGCCTGTCATAAGCTTAAAAAAGGACAGCTTAATTTTCCATGCTCCTTGCTTCCAGGAGTATTTATAGATGAAGCATGATGGAGACATACTGTGAGTCAGGGTCTTACCACTACATATGGTAGAAATGCTGTTTGAAGGGTATAGAACCTCCAGTCTTCTGTAATGCATCTTTCTTGCAGGGGTGTAACATGCATCTTTCAACAAAAGCAACAAGTGGCTACAGGATTAGTTTTGTTCACAAGTCGTCTTTGTAGAAGTTGCATGAGCAGCAGCAGCATCATTCCAGAAAAGTAAGACATTGATTCTCTTTTCTTTGCTAACTACCAAGCAGATGTCTTTGCTTACTCCCAGTCTTCAACCTCTGTGGCAGTATTTGAGACATATTTCCATTTGAACATGAAAGTTTTACAACAAAGGCTACCCGCGGCGTTTCTGATGTCCTTTGAGAAGATAATCCATTTGAAGCTGCCTCTGCAGAACACTTTCTCCCTGCATTTTACACCAAATAATACTTCATTAATGTTACTAACGAAGTTTTATACAACCAACAGGACTACTCAGTAAAAGGATAGCACATGTGGCCAAGAGGTCCCTAACATGCAGTTTTCTGGAGACTAGAAGAGTGTCTCATATTCAGAGTGACTTGTGTTGCAGTCTTCACCATGGAAAGAAATACCACAATGTGTTGTCTGAGCCCCAAAATAAAGTCTTAACAGAACAAAAGTGTTACTAAAGTGAAGCAAGCTACCAACACTAGAAACATCATTGCCTTCATTCAGGGTGTTGAAAGATTGTGATATTTGATGATTTCAGCATCAGTACCATGAAAGTATCAGATGATGCCATCTATCACTGATATCCAAGGATAGTTTTCATTATACATAACCTGCTTTTACTAACAACTTGTGTTGTTGAATGCCTCTGCTGTGATTTTGGGTAGATTACTCAGGATATGGCTACAAGAAGAACTCCCATCAGTTGAACTAGGAAGAAGTATAGACTGGATCCGTTGTCAGTGCAAGCAGACAAAGGTATATGGCAATTACTATGCAAGATGGAAACAGTCACAGCTGCAGCCATCACACTGTAGCTTATGTGCTGAGAATTTAACCTGTGAGAACTCATCCTTGCTCTTCATCTTCCACTGCCCTGCTTCCTGTTTGAAAAATGGGGATAAAATCTCTGTTGTAGTCCAGCCTCTCTCACTAATCAGGGCAGNGGCTGGATGAGGCCTTGAGTGACCTGTACTAGTGGGAAGTGTCCCTGCCTATGGCAGGGGGTTGGAACTAGATGATCCTTGAGGTCCCTTCCAACCTTACCATTCTATGATTCTATGATTCTATGATTCTATGTCCTCTTGTATAGAGAGATAGTTTGGAATTAGTCCATTTTAATTTGAAGCTTTCCAATCCCAATACAAATCAAACTGTACTATGAGACCCTGCAATGTCCCACTGGCAGAAGTTCAGTTAGAAGTCCAAACCAAAATTAAAATTTTACTTGAACTGGAAACAATTCACTTTATTACTTCCCAACTTAATACTGAGACCACTCTTGTCTGCCTCCTAAGAAATACCATCTGGAATGTACACAGAGCCTCATGACTTGAAGCCATAAGTTTTAAAAATCCTTGGTTTACTGAATGGGTGAGAGAATAGGTAGGTTGTATCTCCATATACATGTCAGGAAGCCCTTGCTTCAAGAGTCTGAGCACAAATACTGCAAAATTAATCACGTTCCTCTGTCTTAGCTCTGTGTGCCTGCCTTAAAAAAATTTGGCTGTGGTGGTTTGATCTAGCAAACTTGGGGTGTGATGTTCTATTTACTCAACATTTGGACAGAGGTGAGGTGGCTGGGTCAATGGTTTTTCATTTGGGGACTGGAAGGGTGGAGAAAGTGGAGTTTTATATTTCTAGTTGACTTATGTCTGATGTGATGTGCTGATGATTTGTTTTTATTGGTACAGATTGTATTTTTAATGGATGGCAGGATGCCTGGTGACTGGACAGATATAATTTACAATGTCAAAATAAGTAAATGAACTAATTGTGTTTAGCATGCAAATTACTGGCTTTGTGTTTTATTATCTGTAAAAGCTAGCAGGAATCTTCATGGGTTCTTTAGAATTTAGCCACATGATAGAACAATGACTGAAAATTTTAATTCATTGCCCATCATCTTAATAAAAATGAAATAATCTGAAAGCTATGGATTAAAAGAAAAAAGAAAAAGAAAAAAAATATGGCAGCATATTAATATAGTCAGAATCAAAACTCAGGTGACAAACTGCAGCACAACAACACATCTCATCAGATAGGCTAATTCTTATTAGAAGACTTAGTGGTCTTTTATAATGTCTCACATCCACAAAGAACACAGGAATGAGGCCACTCTCATTTGCATCGATAATGTTGCAAGGAACTACAGCATAAGAAGAAAAACAATACTCTAAACCATTGAATTAGGACTAGATACATTCAATACTGCTCAAACAAAAGAGGCTAAAACTAGGAGATCAGAAATCTCAAGAGAGAATCATATATGTTGAGCCATTCTGTGTCTACAGGATTCCGAGGATCTGTTTTTTGGTCTGCTGTTTCCCACATTTGAAATAAAATGCAGAGGATCACAAGATGGTGAAGTTAAGAACTAAAAAGCGAAGAGAACTCAAAAGGAATTTGCTAGGTGTGGTGGGCTTATCTGCAAGTGCATTTCAAGATAGACAAATGCAAGATCATATATGAAAAGTGAAAACTGTTGGTCATGAAAATAAGCCTGGAGTGATAGTCACTTAAACATGAACTTCTCCTGACATAATATTGCTGAAAGGATAAGCATAAACATGAGAACAGAGCAGACACAGGAAATTGTTCTTACCACTGTATATTGCATAAGTAAAATAATTACTGAAGTACATTTCTGGTGTCAACACTTCAAAATGTATTATTGCGAAGAGATCAGCGAAACTCCAAAGAATAACTCCAAGTTACATAAAAAATTGTTTCAGAACAAGATAATGCTCCATTTAATAGACTATTTTAGAAAAGTTTGGAGGTATATTTGCTTGTGGTCTAAAAACATCTTCACAGAAACAAACTGGTTTTAGCTAGAGATGGTTGTTAAAGCTAGCAAAAGACAATGGAAAAAAATCAGTGTTTCAGAGACAAATTAAAGGTAAAAATAAGGTACAAACTTCAGTAGTACCACCAATTAACCACCTGAAAAAGCACAACAAAGCACATGGTAGATGTTCCCTCACTTTAGGGCCTTGTACCTGAATAGTATTTCTTCTTCAAAGTATGCTGTATCAAAAAAGGGTGCTTGAAACACTAATTGCTCAGTAAAGTTCTGTGGCCTCTGTCATGCAAAAAATACAGATTTATGTGGGCAGACTGCTATCTTAAGGTCTTTATTGAATTATTTAACATTATTCAATGTTTAGTTACATTTATCTATATCCACAACCATCACATTTGAGATTTTCTGCTTACCTTACATCTTTTTCATTTCCTAGGCCATTAGGACATCTGTCTTGGCCACTGAAACTACTGAAAATGGGGATAATATAGGAATGTGTAAAGTTATTCAAAGTGATTTCTTCTTTGCAAAGATTTAAATGTACAGGGTGTGATTTATCAATAAATTTGATTTTTAGTGAGAGATATTGCACCTCTAATGTTTGTCATAACTTCAGAAAAGTAGGGAAAAGTTAGAAAATGTTGATGACATCCTTATGCTAGAAGATGATTCTATGATTCTATAAGATGTTGAGTCACCTGCCTAAAGAAGTTAGGCATGCCAACTGCTTTTCTTTCAGGACACAAAGATTACTGGCATCTTTATGAAGCATGAAGAGTAAGAATTTAAGACAGTCTGTTGAATCAGACTGTCCACATGACATACTGCATGACAGAGTAAATACATGTGGAGAGCTTACCAAAGGAGCTGCTTCTCAAGGAGATGGTTTGCACCTGTCCTAACAGGAACATGGGAGACTATTACCTTGTTAAGCCCGTCCAATGGTGGTGAAAATGGTTGTATCTATGACTCCATAAGTGTGGCCCATGCTCGGTGTTGTGACTGTTCTACTCCCTCCATGGCAGTACCTTTCCATGATAGCTGTCAGCATGACAATGCCTCTAGCAGAGAAGTATCATGAAAGGATGTGGACTTACCATCTCTGAGCTAGAACCACATTCTTGGAGACTTTGGCTTTTAGAAGAGAAGCTTTGCTTGGACTCTACTCAAGAGGAAAGCCAATGTGGACAGAAGATTTCCAAGACAATATGCTTTTGGCAATGTATGCTGTTTCACAGATGGACTGTTACATTTTGTTCTATTTGGAACATATTTAGCATGCATGACTTCCTTTCTTAAGTAATGAAGTCTGATAATCATGCCACAAATTTCCGTGGGTCACAGTGGTAGCTGTGTCTGTGTTTCCTTCTTTTGATCAGCCATTGACAAAAGTGGGTATGTTTTTCATGTGAGAGCCATTAGCACCATGGGATTCAACATAGTAAGGTTGAAGATTAATTTGACAGCTGTCAGAGCATAGATCCTGCAGACTGAAAAAAGTTTGCCGTGGAAAGTCTTCTTCCCCCTTCTACTAGGAGGTGTGGGTAACTTTGGAGTCCTACTTCTTTATTTTCATCTGCCAGTATTTTAGTCCAGCTGTTGTACCATCATAATCTCAGGAGCTTGCTGCACTCTCAAAATACAAAGTTCTTGCAGAGGCTCAAGGCTGCAAGCTTATTCCAGAATCTCTGCTCAAACACTGAAGCTCATTCAGTCATTTATAACCCTTGGGGTTCCATTTTAAAATAATACCAAGATTAGATGTCTGTCTTTTATAGGAATAATTGCAGGCCAGGACTAAACATCCGAGCTCAGTAACATGGGTATCAGTTCCAAGATTACTTGGAACAGAACACTTTCCCCAAACTTCTCCCCATTCCTTATTTGGACACTGAGAAATAATTTCCTCAGTAGTAGATTTTTACTCAGTGAAATCACATGTTTTCTCAAAACTTTTTTTTTTTTTCCTCAAGATAATTAAAATTGATAAGAAGAGGGGTGAAATAACAATGCCACATTCCTAAAGTGCAGACTGAAGCCAAATTCAAACTGCTGCTGTGTGGGGTCAATGTTTTTTTTCCAGGGATGACTGACCCCGCTGAGCTTGAACATAATCCAAGATCAACTCTCTAAACACCTGTTTAATTGCATATTTCAGTGTCTGAGGACTGGTCGTTGGTTGCTGAATTATTTTTTTATTCTACATCACACATGCATTATGTTATTAATTGACTGATAAACAAGGATTAAAGTGTTTTGTTTTTTTTCCACAGAGATGGTCAGCCTGGAAGTGTGAGGCATGCATCTGTAATCCTACTCCTTCTGCCTGGTATGAAAATTGCTCAACATGTGTCACAGGTTCTAGATCTCCTGCCAGCTATCTGAGTCTCTCCTTAGCTAGCACACTAACATTGCTCAAAGACGATAAACAACAGCTAAACTGTGAAAAGATGTTGCTGTTTGAGCGCACTTCTAATCCTGCTTTTGTGAGAGAGATTTATACAACAGCCATGCAGGTAAGTGCACAGCAAGGGAACAAACGGGGCAGCTGCCTCATCCTTTTCTACTCAGAACAGACCCATGCATGGTTAATACATTTGGCATTGCTTGTATGACCACAGATCCTCACTCCCACCAAATCCCAGGGCTCCCTCTTGGTAAAGATTACACCTGATTGTGTAGACTGTTCCTGGTGTCCCATGAGAGCTTTTGCACAAATGCACAACTGTGTGTTAATCCTGGCATCAGAAATTACTGATTTGTGATGATTTGGGAGTTCCCTGCCCCCCCACACTTTGTAAAATGACCCAGACTAGAACTCAGCTGGCTGGAAGTTAAGGAGTGAAGCTGTATTTACAGCTCAGCACAATATACAAGCAGATATATACACTATATACAGGAATATTTACAGAAATATACAAGGTAAAGGTAATACAGAAACACAACACCCCTCCCAGAAATCAAAGACCCCAGGAGGGGCTTCCAACCACCCTTCCACCTTCTCCCCACCCCTTACCCCAAGGTTTGCCTTACACGCAAGGTGAATTTGGAGGATCGGCCAGGGGGGTTAGAAAGAAAGTGGTTAGTGAGGTTACTCAGCAGAGAGGAGAAAGCCAGAAGCTAGACCATCTGAGACATTGTGCCCCAGAGAAACTGAGCCTAAGTGGCTTATTTTTGTTTTGTATTCTTTTCTTAAACATCTCAGCAAGCCTATGAGTGAAGTAGACATCACCATTGTTTCCTTTTCACAGCCTATAGTATAATTTTCTCTATTAAAATATTCCAATTAGCCTCAAACCAGCACATGATTTCATTTAAGGGCTCTGCTTAAACATGGAAACTCATGGACTGGTGGATAATCGTACTCTCTGGATCCATGATTTCCTGTTGCAGGTTCTGCCGATTTATGAAATCCATTGCCAATGTATATGATTTGGGAATCTCTAAACTTACACTATTTCAAGTGGCTGTGGTACAGCAGAACAAGAGTGACCCAACTAGCCTGCTGGGGAGGGACAGAGATGTGTTATGATCCCACTGATGACATTGAACCTGACGACTTAGGAGGTACCAAATGGTTGCTGCTCAACATGGCTCCATCGGCAGGAAACATTTTTCAGCTGAAAAAATGGGATGTTACCGTTGTACTTTCTCAAAATCACCTATTTCGTGTGATTGTGTGCCACACCGAGATCTCCTGGTATGGTGGTGAGAGCTTAGCTGAGAACATTCCCAGCAGCTGGGAGGTTATGCAAGTGACACTTTCTATTGCAATAGACGTGAAAAAGATGCGCAGTCAGAGCCAGAAAATGCACACCAAAAAAATTAAAGCATGTTTCTAGCAAAAAGTCCTTACAGTCCTCCCTTTGCTGTGTGATATGAAATAGTCTCATGCAAGAGCCTCTGAAGAGGCTTATAAAATTCCACAGAAGGGGAGTAGAACCATTAACACAGAGAAAGTGAGTTTTCCATGGCTGAATTCTGTATTTTCTCTGCAAGTCTATGTGATGGTATAAAAAGACTCCTTAAGAAGGAATATAATTAAAATATAAGAATTGAAAGCAGTATTTGTAAAGCTGTTAAACGTATCTGTGAAATCCTATTGGCTTCTCCTCCGAAAAACTCTTCTAAAGACTTTTCTGTTAGGGTTCAGAGTATGAGAGAACTAAAATAAGTGAATTGCTATTCGCACTTTCGCACCCTGGGGAGCTTTGAGAAATCACTAGCACAAATAGTCCAGCCAGCTGGTTTAGCCAATTGGTGGTCAGTTTACATTTCCTCTAATAAGTGAACTTCTTGACCGTACATTTTAACTGAGTCATTAAGGGCTCCTTTTCCAATTCTTTTGGCAGGCTAAAGAAGTCTGAGACTGTGAATAGACTGCAGTAACTAGCGAAGAGAACAGCTCTGCTTTTAATACAGCAGAAGAAATTGATCCAAATGGATCCAGAAATTAAAACTTCAATAAAAACAAAGAGATGCAAATATCCACCTGCAGGATATAACAGAAACTATTATTGGAAGGAGGGCTGCTTCTTTCATTAAAGTGCAGCCACTTTAAATGTGGAACATGACAAAGCTTTAACTATTGCTCAGGCATGTTGTACAGAGCCTTTAGAGGCTCTGATCAGCTATGCATGACTCAACACACATTGCTAGTCTGCCTAGGTGCAGCCACAGACTCTGCAGGGAGTGGGAGTTAGAAGTCCTTGGGAAGGGAGAGCTTCACATCTCTGTTCACGGCAGCAACCCTTGCCAGCTGCTCTAAAAACTGTCATGACTGACCACAAAGAGAGTGCTTTACTTGGCACTAAGGGTACTGGGGAGCTTATCAGAGGATAAAATTGTTTCTCATCTTTAATCTGAGTTTCAAATCTGTCCATCTGACAGCACGCTTTATAACAATCTCAAAGGCACCACAAAGCCAAGGTAATTCTTGTAGAAATATTAGGGCCTTTTGGGCTCTTTTGTAAGCAAAGAATGGGTAGTGGACAAAAGCCAGTGGAGAAGAAAAATCTTTGAGAATTACCCTCTGAAAATACTGGCTTCCAGGTTCAGACAGCTGTGTCCTCATTACTGTTAATAGCAAAGAGCTATGCATGTCAGGCAACATTCCCTTTTGAGTGTATACAACACAAGCCATCTCTTTATTTCTGTGGTGGTGATCATTGGAAAATGCCTATAATCCCTCCTCAAATAACTGGCTTTAACTCAGATTTGGCATTCACTGTTTTATAATGATTGAGCCACATTTGCTTGCAATGTTCCAAAAATTGCCGCCAGCCAACTGGGTTGCAAACCTTCCTGGATAAATTAAAAGTGTGTGGATATGGGAGGTTTACTTTGTTCCAATTAGTGTGTGATGTGGATGTCTACTGGCAGTTCTCCTGCTTTCCTTACTCTCAGTTCATAGCTCCCTGGAAAAATAGGTGTTTCATCTCAAAGAGCCTTTTCCTTTTATTTCCCTTTCTCATTGTTTTAAACCCCATTTAGTTACCTTTAATGGATAAACTAAGACAGAAACTTTCAAGATTTGTGAAATAATGAGATAATAAGCCCTCAAACCTGATGCACTGAGCCTTTAGAGGCAGAAAATTATGTTTTGTTTAGCCCTAAAAACTGCCAGCTTTGAGCAGGACTATGACAAGTTCTGCCGATTGTGAAACTCTCAGGCAGCACCAGATGTGAGCCTGAAACTGCAGCAAAGAAAATTTCTAATAAAAATTATCTAACACTTGCAGGAGTCCTGACCACTACCTGTCAATCAATAAATCAATTAAGATAGAGGCAGATCTTCTTCTGTGCTCATCTCAAACAGATGAGTTGGTCTAGATAATCTTGGCTGAATTTGCACTTTTTTTCTCTTTTTTTTTTCACCAGAATTCAGAAGTTGCTGGCTAGCGCCAAAGGGTGAACATATGGTCAGACATACTACCAATGTCACAGGCAGTCCCACTAGCTCACACAGTGTCCATGAAAGCTCACAACTACACATGTTCAAACTGAGCATTTCCAAGCCAAATCATTCAATTCCAAGTAGTCTTGCCTGAAAAAAACACCATGTTCTGTTTAGGTGACTAAAAAACAAAAGAAGTAGCAAATGAATAAACAAACCCAGCAATGTTCACAACCAGTAGGAACATTTAATGTCTGTGGTTATTGATAGAGCAAACTCTGGCCCTTATGCTCCAGAGGCATATTCCAGTGAATTTTCTATCATGTGTGCCTACTCTAGTGAAAATCTAAATTACTAGGGTTTTTTTGTTTGGGTTTGTTTTTTTTTTTTCCCTTTAGTACCTTTTCCTCAGTACTTTACTAGTCTCCAATCAAAGATTTCAGACAGTGCTTAATTCAGCATTTCACATCCCTGCCTGGGTCAAAAGGGATGACCTATGGGTGGATCATTTATTTCTGAAGTGGTTTCATGTCCCAAGCTTCTAGATGTCAGCTTGAAATTTTAGTGGACCAGAGTGTGATTGTATTTTGCATTTTGTGATGATATACATCTCTTGTCGCTTCAAAAAGCACATGACTTGCTGGGCCACACTGCAAACTGTTACCTGCTAATTACATTTAGAGGTATTCTCCAGTCCATATAGAACACATCTATGTTGTAGCTCTCTGGGCTCAAATCTACATTTAGGTTTTAAAAATTGCTTGAGGAATATGCAGATAAAATGTTCACCATTTTCAATTAAATTTATAGGCATTGTCCAAGGTTTTATGTATAAGCTGTAAAAAACCTTTTTCTCTAATACCTTTAATACCAGTGAGCCAAGCTGCCATGTTGCAAGAAAAAAATTAATTCACTGATTTAAAGGATAATTTTGTCTAAAAAAAGGTGTGAATAGCATAATACAGGTTTTACAACCCTATTTTTTCAAATAGTACTGATTTAGTAGAGAGAAATATCTCTTTCCTAAAGCTGGCATGCTACAGTCTTTTGGGATGCCTGCATCAAAGCAACTGATGGCTGTCAGTGCACAGTTCTGGGCTATTCCATCACAAAGTCAGCTCTGCTTTTAATTAAAATAATTTAAATCTGCTTCTGAATTAAAGCTCCAGATGCAGTGCTTAGTGATCTGCTGGCAAGAAGTGGTCTATGTATTGCTGCAGTCTGCCTTTGAAATAGATGAACATAATCCAAGGCTGCTCCAGCCTATGCCAGGTTTGGGAATCCCCACAGGGGTTGCAATACCAGGAAATTAGCAGCCCCTGCTATTGCTTTCAGACCACATCCCCTCTCCCTGGCCTGGTTCCTGCTTCAGCAGTAAGGAGTGTAGTCTGGCAAACTGACTCTGCACTGCTGCAAGATTCTTCAGAAAGGGGATGTGAAGCTACCTGTTTAAGCTATCTCAGCTTGGTCTTGCCCCACTGCAGTGACCACAGCTGTTTAGTGAGTGGGGGCTCTTACCCATGATATAAACTTCCTTTCTGCAGCATTAGATAAAGCGAATGGTGTTCTTTTGTGCCTCTGTGCACTCTAGAAGCTGGAAATACATCAAAGGACTCTAAAGTACAGGAACTTAAAGAACTTAAAGATACCTGATAGCACCTATCCCCCCCTCCCCAACACTTTTGCAAGACTTTTTCTTGCTAACAATTGTTCCAGGCAGTTTTAAATGCCTGATACGTTTTGTACTGTTCCTCCACTGCAACACACCTAGTGCATTCTTGTGTAACCTGATACACGGGGTTTACTATGGGCTTTACTATGTTCAGTCTGAAAGTAATTTTCCTTCATTTCAGCAAATTATACCCCATTTAGGAATAATCATTCTTTTGTACCACCCACCATATACTACTTCTGCTTCTCTGACCTTTATAGTTCAAATTGCTGTCATCTTAGCCTAAGCTTTACAATATGCTTAACTCTATTAATCAAAGTCAGACTCAATAATGTCCTCAATATGCTGTTGCTCTTTAGTGAGATTACCATAAATTGATCTACGTTTATCTGGTAGTAAATTATTTACACTTAATGTCAGAAAATTGGATCTATTCTCAGCAGAACACATTGAAGGACCATCTCTGTTCTGGGATTGAGAAGTCATACTGCCAGAAACTGCCCCATGCTACGCTCCTTCTGACATCAGTTCCTGATCCGTATTCCCTCAGATGGCCATGTGTTAGGTTATATTTTCATCTACTGATGGGTTTCCAGTCCCTTCATTTCCTGACCATAACTGTAGCTTTTCTAGATTTCTGTGTATTACTGCATGTGCAGTCTTCCCTTTCAGTGTCATCTATGTTGAGGTTGTACCACAAAATCAGTGGTGCCTTTAATCCAACCAGCAATTTACCAATTCAATCCAATTAATGCCTTTAATCCAACCAGCAATTTACCAGCTCACCAGCTAGTATTTCATTTACTCAGGGAGGCTGGGTGGAAAACAAAAATCTTTCTTCAACAAAAAAAATAGAAAATGGAAATAATCTCAAAATATCATAACAAAGCAGGCTTTTTTTTTTCTCTTTTTTTTTTTTTTTTTTTTTTTTTGGGTGGAAAATGAAAGCAAAACACAAAACAAATATCATAGTTACTGTCAGACCACACAGTAGATCATGAAGTCATTCAGCCCTTGAGAGTTTATGATGCGCTGTTCTCCCTCTCCTCCTAGGTTCTATCTGATGCAACTTTTTGTAATTACAGTATTGAATGCTTCATGAAAACAAACAGATTTGTTCTGACTGTAATGACATGTAGATGTAGAGTTCGGGATTAGGAGTTTGTATAGATACACTTACAGGTGCCCACAGGAAGACAGCATACACCCCCCGATTTTCAGAAAGTCCTGAATGCCTCTGCCTGAAAACCCAGGTCCCTCAAAGTTTTTTAGCTAGTTGCTCAGATACTAAGATTCCTCAAGCAATTAGTCAATTATGAAAACAATATTGACCAAAGAGGTGTAGATCATACTGGCATCCTGTGGCAAAGACTGCAGACCAGATCAACCAGCATGCATGTGCTAAATGTCTGTTAAAGATGAAGGTCAGCAAGAGCAAGAGCTTTCCTTTCAAGTATCCTATTTTTTATACTCCTGTCCTATCATCTGAACCATCCTTCTCACAGTGCAGCATAGCCTTATATCACAGTACCTGCAACCACGAGTTATGGTTGAAAAGAACTAAAAGCAGAGAGTGGTTTGCTCGTGTTAAAATTTAAGGTGGACTTTGCACTTCTTGTTATCCTCAGTTGGTATGTCCCATCCAGGAAGCAGAACACTGAAACTACTGCCTTGAACTGGGCTGGTGATGTATGACTCCCATTCATCTTCTGGTAGGTTTGTTTTCTTTGAAAAACTCTCTCATCTCATTGAAGTACTGAAATGGGAAGCCAGTCAGTTGGCAGATGTAGGGGTCAGAGCATGTTAAACTTACATCACAAGGCTCTTCTGTTTCTGCGTGGCAGCTCCATCATGGGTCTGCTGCCTTAGGGACAAGGCTAAGCAGCAATGCCAGCACATTACCTTTGCCTATAGAGTCTGGCAAAACACACAGCCCATCTGGCTGATTTATACTGGCAAAGGAGCCAGTTCATATTTTCGATATATTTTGGCTTAACATCTTGATCGTGACATATAACCATGGCCAATTTCAGACTGGAATCAAGCAAAAAGAAACAAAGCTGACCCAAAAAATATAAGAGAGAGGCCAATAAAAACCAGTGACTTTTAAGTTCTTTAGAACACTGCAATCTCTAGGCACTGAGGGTGCTGCAAATACATGCAGAAATTAACATAGGCCTGAACAGAGCAGTGGTACTATGAAGGCCACTGAGTATAAACAAGTCTTCCAGGTAAGGAGAGAGAGACACTCTATCACATACTGAATTCTGCACATTATGCCACAGGGAGGTAGAGAAGGTGCTACTTATGCAATCAAGGTCCCTGAGGGTCCCAGCAAAAAGCTAGGCATGGATTGTCATCCATAGCTAAAACAGACACCCATAGGGAAATGAGAGAAGGACGAGACAGTGCCAATGCATGGGAAGGGCACTCATGAAGCCTGTTATCTTCCAGCAAACATTAGTTGATTTAGTTTTCCTTTAAGCCCTGTAATTGTCTGCTTGATGGGACTACCTTGGATGACAACTATCTTGAAAAAATGAAAGCTCATGAAATCTGATCTAGAGCAGACAGAGCTAAATGGTACATAGTGGCTTTAAATGATTTGGCACTGCTGAAATCCCTGGAAGTAAGACATAATAAAGGCAAGACAGGCACAAAGCCCCTCAGACTCACTGCTAACATTGGCCTGATATGAGGAATCATTCAGCAAGGTGAGAGTCCTACCCTGGCTAGCACATTTCTGAGGTTATGGCAGACTAGGCATGATTACTGCTCCTCTGAAGTTAGTTTGATACAGCCTTCTGCCATTTAGTTCTTGGTGATAAGTGAAGTCTAGCATTATCTGTCTCAGAGCCCCACCAAGCCCCATAGTATCAGTTAAACCTCTTTCCCTTGTATATCTTTGCCCTCTGCAATCAAAAAAGTGCAAGAGGTGGGATTCCCAGGTTCTTGCCACCTCATATACTAAAGTATCATACAATTCCAGGAAAATGGGAAAAATTAAATGCATCATGAAATCAGTTCGCTGTCTAAAGGGATTTTAACCTTCCTGTGCCTGGACTGTGGCCTGCACATCTAAGAAGACACAGACATTGTCCTTCCTGTGCTTATGCCCTTTCTCTGCGTACAAGCCAATTACATTTTGCAATGTGACATGTTCTTATTCAGCTGTCCCATTCCATATGCCCCTAGTAAGCATGTGAAGACACTTCCACAGGCAGTGTCAGTTTAATTCAAGCTAAAGTTGAAAGTGAAGTCAAACACTCCTGCAACCACAGTTTTTAATCATAAGCTGATCTTCTGACCAGCTCTGTATTATTCCCTCACAATGTCTAGGAAATCCTTATCATGGTATAAGAAGTCTAGCAGAGGGAAAATATGTTACCAAACTCCCTGACCATAAGCTTAAGTCAGTGGCTTAAGCACAAGGCAGCTTAACTTCAACCTAATAAATTCACTGCAAGGACTTCTGCTTCAAGATCCAAAATTCTTCACCTAAGTCAATGAATACGGTCCACGATCAGAGGTCTAAGAGTCTTTGGTCTCTAGCTGATTATCCATCTATCTTCCCAGTATAACTATAGTTGATTCAAGTTTGGTTGTGGCTATGTTGTAGTTGTGTTTATTTTATTATTCCTTCTCACATCATCACAGTATCACAGTATAAGCAAGGTTGGAAGAGACCTCAAAGATCACCAAGTCCAACCCATTACCACAGACCTTGAGACTAGACCATGGCACCATCACATGTCAATACAGTCAATCAGTGGTGCTTGAAAGGCACTGACATGCAGAATGATGGACTTGCACTGATTGTTACATTTTGCCATACTCAGGAGCCTGCTAGTTTTCATTCCAGTACACAGGGATGACAGTTTTCTTAACAGCATGCAAGCCTTCTTGGCTTGCATGTTATATTTCTTGGTTCAATTTTATTAATTTTTTTGTGCGCAGTAGAAGCTTCACAAATAAACAAAGTACTTGCCTATGCTTTAACCACCAGTCTGTACTTCTCTCACTCTGCACTTAGCCAGGAACGAGGGAAGGAATAATCCAAGCCACAGGCAGCTCAGTTTACCCTGCTACAGACAGATATATACAGCAACTTTTTCTGTCAGGCCAATTCCTCCACTACGAGTGGATTCACTTCATTGAAAAGCAGCATTTCCACCCTAATTGTCCTTGGTAAAATCTGCTCTGGGAGGATAAAATCATTGATGGTCAAATTTCTGCAGGAATGATCTGACTGATGGACCTTGCTGAATCTTACCTTTCCTCAGCCCTGGCCCATCATTTGTGCTGGTACAATGGTTTCCTGACCTCTGAGATGTCTCAGATGTACCTTTCTACCCATGAATATTTTATGTTCAACTCATGAAGACTGTTGGAGATGTGAATTGATCAGGTCATTAGATCAGAAGCACTGAGGCTGGATCCAGAAGAATTAAAGTTATGTTTGTCTGGAGCTGTACAATGTGGATTTCTCCTGTGCAACAGGACTATGTTAAGTTACATCTCTATGATGTTAATAATCTCTCTTACATCAGTCTCCTGGCATAGTCTTCTGTCTTAACATACACAGTTTATCTTTTCCATGTCTTCATTTTACCTGGCTTGTCCAGTCTCATTACATTAGATAATCAAGGATCAACCACCTTGAATAGTGCTAAAACATTAAATGAACACAGCATAAGCAGATGGTAACTGAAAGACTCCAGGAGCTAATAACTGCTGAAAGCTTCCATAGCACAGGTGTTCCTGGAGTAAAAGGGAGATACTGATAAAGTTCTGGGACTTCCCCTCTCCTTTGATCTGTGCAGGAATGTAGATAAAGTTGCCAGTAGTTTCCAACAAGTTTAGTGCACTGGAGAAGTAGATAACTTCCATCTGTCTCACCTTGATCTTTGCTGTTGTAGGGTTATTAAACTGGGCCTTTTTTCTCCTGTTTACATATTATTACATGTTACTTCTCAGGGAGTTATCTCAGCACTTACCACCTACTTGTGAAATTGTGCCTGGTACAATACTGAAAATTAATTTTAATTTCAGTTTATACAGAGTGACCTGAAGCCCCAAATTACCCAGCATGTTTACCTACAGACTAAGTCAGGAACTGAATGCAAAATCCTTCAAACCTAAGCCTTAGCCACCAACTACAACTATAGCTTCTTCTTGAGGTGCTTCAGAGGCAGTTTGCTTCCCTTTAATTTTCTTCCTCCTGTTTGTACATGACCAGAGAGTTCACTACCAAAGTTACTGTTAGGAGGTAGCCTGGCTTAGTGGGTAAACCACTGAATAAGGAATTCTGGGCTCTATCCCCAGCACAGCCATGGGCCTGCCACAAAACCTAGGCACATCCTTTCAGTTCCCTGTATATTCATTTCTGTCCCCTTTCCCCAGACACACACATCCAGATCCTTTATCTTGCTTGAAAACTCATCTAGGAATAGTCTGTTTGTAATGAGGTTGCACACAGAGCAGGTCAGTAAAATTGCAGGCTTTGGATGTGGGTTTCAGGTATGCTTGCAATATAAATGATAATGATTTAAACCCCATCTCTGCAAAGGTAATGTTTTGAAGGAAGGAATTTTACTTCTCAAATGTAGAACTGGGGACTTGTAGGTGGGGAATGTCCTAGCAGTTCTGGCAGTTTGTCTTGGCAGTCACTGAGAAATGAGGAAAGCTGAAGCAATGACTACTCCACAGATGAGGCCTTGAAAAACAGTTCTCCCTCATGCTTGGGAAAAGCACCTTTCCATTCCCCTGTTTTCGTTCTTCTTTCTTTTCAGTTTTGTTTTTAAAATAAAGGTGATGCTTTTTAGAATCTATTTTCACTTCTCTGACCTCTTCCCTTCTTTCTCTCTCTAAGTTATATTTATCTTGCTGTAAGCTTATACCTTTCCTAACACCTATTCCTCTGTTTCTGCAGATCCCTCAGATCCCTCCATTCAAGCCTTCCCACTCCCATCATCTCCTTGCATTGTGCATGTGCATTAATAAGAGAGAAAGCAGAAATAAGAACACGCCCGTTACTTTTTTTTTTTCCACAAAGCCCAGAAGGGTCTGTGTTAGAGGCATGTTTTAGAGATCATTGTAAATCAGGAAACAGCAAGGTGGAGTGAAGGGAAATTGGAAAGAGCTCTCAGCTTACGAATGTATAATGCAAGGACCTGGGCATTCACTCCAGTTTCATCCTGCCAACAGTTCCTTAAGAAGAAATCATTATTATGACTAACCATTCTGTATTTATAGAGAAGTTGTGTTAGAAGTCAAACGGTTCAAGCAGAGAGCTCTTGCACTATATGTTCTTTGCTTTTTTCCTGCATGTGGTCTTTTATTCCAGCATTAATTGTGGTTATAAATCATTCCCAACCTGCTTTAGAATGAGTTTACACAGACTTCATGCTGGTGAAAACACAGTACATTTATACATAAAATATATTAAACATTCAGTAACTCCAGGGGTAAAAATACCACGTATCGGCAATCAAACTCACAGAAGATTTAAGAAGTAATTAAAATTAAAATATTTCCCTGCCTGTTGCCATAAGTGGCTACAGCTATTTCTGCACCACACACAGGACACTGGAGTGGGAAAAAATGGTCACCAACAGGTGGCTTGAAGATGCACTTGTGTTAGGAAAGGTTTCACAAAGGACAAAACGTGGAGAGACAAGACTTTTTGCTAAGACTGGGTGGTGAACAGGGTGGGAAAGGACACTTAACCCCTGTCTGTTGCCATCCAGGCCAAAAAAGCTTGAAAGGGAGAAGAATGGCTTTCTTTCTTTTTTTTTTTTTTCTTTCTTTCTTTTCTTTCTGTATTGGAATATGTCAGCCCCACGACAGGGAATGTTATCTGAACCACCCAGGGTGCACATTCCTCCAAGAGCCAGGGAACATGGAGCCTTGGCAGGCGGGCCAGGTGGCAGGCTGGGACAGAGTGACCCTCTCACAGCCCTCCTTTGTTTCTGTCAGATTTAGCAAAGGGGGTTGGGCAGATTAAAAAAAAAACAAAAAAAAAACCCCAAACCCAACCAAAACAACAGACATTAAAAAACCCCAACACAACGAGTTTTTAAAATCTCGTACAGCTTTCAGATCAAATTTTTATCCTGTTTCTCTTTGGAAGTCCCTTGAACAAGCTCAGTGCTTCAAAGTTGAGGCTGCAAATCTCCCAGGGAAGGGGCCTCATTTAATAAGCTGTTTTGACTGAAATACAAAGCAAAAGTAAAGATTTCTGTTGGCCTAGCAAGAGAAAATGTGACCCAGACCTATAACCCATATCTGACCAGACAAAAATGTGTATTCTGTTAAAAACTGGACATTTCTCAGAAACACAGGCATTAGAACAACTCTGGTCTCCCTGAAGCCAATAGCAAAAGGTCTCATCATCTCTGATGGATATACTTGTGAATAATTTTATTTGGAAAGAAAGTGCTGGAAGGTGGTGCCAGAACACCAGCTAACAAACCTGTAAGTTATGTGATGGCTCTGCTACTGGGCAAAATAGCTTAGAGTATACTCTTTTCAACCATTCCACAAAATTAACCCTTGAAGTCCTTCATATCCTAAAGACCATGCTAATGCTGACAAATAGGGAAGCATAGAGCAACTGAAATGCCACAAGTGTGAGCAGTGCTTATAATTAACTTATATTAGGATGGAGTCATGATTCATGTGATTCAGACTTTCTTGAATGACCCGAGTAAAATTTTGGTTATTTCTGTGGACACTTTCAAGGTTTTCTGGTGTCTTGTCTTCAAGGCCTTCAAGCACAAAATTGCACATCATCCTGTAAAATGCACCAGAAGTCCTGGAAACAGTGTCAGACCTTTTTATCACCACTGCAGTGAAACGTATTCATACAACTTGGTATCCACACTTTCCATCCTAAGGCACACGGATACAAAGACAAAATCTACATCGAGACAGCAAACGTCTCCAGAAGATTTCACTAAATGAAAAATTAAATCTAACCCCAGCAGAGACTCCTTCACTCTGACAGGTCTTTTCTTTAAGTCTGTTTCTCCTCCTTTAACACAAATATGTTCCATCATCTGCCTAAATTCAAACCTGTTGCAGACTTTCAAAAACTGCTTCCAGCTAACTAGTGTACTCAAACTGCAGTTCGTCCTTTCTCATCTCTTCTTGTTGATGGCTCTATTCACCAAACCTTCCCTCATAATCAAATTCCTGTATTGGAAAGGTAAACTGATAGATGTGAATNACCATCACACCCTGACCAAAGAAAGCATTAGCCCCAACATTTCTGCCGGAGCACATACAAACTTACCTATCTTTTGCAGGCTAGAAGGCCCACTGTAAAATATTCCAAAATCCACGTGTTTTGATAAGCCTGCTTTGCATGCAGGAGGTCAGACACAGTAAAATATGAGGGGTTCATGGCCCCTTTGATTTCACTACTTTTTTTCCACTAACTGCCCCATTTCCTGATTCATCTACATCCAAGTCAGCAGAATGAAAACACTCTTGAAAATCTTCAAATCACTTAGATAAAATAACTAAGGTTGATTAGTTTGCTAAGATGAGAAGGACTAGCTGCAAATTTCAAAAGACTGCATAGTATACATACTGTTTTTACAGCAAATTTGTCAGTTATCCCAGGATTTCAAAATTTGCCATCAAAAACCAGACTTTTTACCTTTCCAGCAGCTATTACTGCTAGTTCTGGTTAGAAAAATATAGAATCATAGAATGGTAAGGTTGGAAGGGACCTCAAGGATCATCTAGTTCCAATCCCCTGCCTTAGGCAGGGACACCTCCCACTAGTACAGGTCACTCAAGGCCTCATCCAGTCTGGCCTTGAACACCTCCAGGCAGGGAGCAGCCACAACCTCCCTGGGCAACCTGTTCCAGTGCTTCACCACCCTCACTGTAAAGAACTTCCTCCTAACATCCAGTCTAAATCTCCCCTCTGCCAGTTTAAACTCATTGCCCCTCATCCTGTCATTGTAAGACCTTGTAAATAGTCCCTCCCCAGCCTTCCTGTAGGCCCCCTTCAGATACTGGAAGGCTACTATAAGGTCTCCTGGAAGCCTTCTCTTCTCCAGGCTGCAGAGCCCCAACTCTCTCAGCCTGTCCTCACAGTAGAGCTGCTCCAGCCCTCTAAACATCATATGTTCTTACCACCTTGGAACATTGTGCTGGTTTAGGGCCACAAGCTACCCAACGCCAGAGGTCAGAAATTATATTTGCTCCTTTTGAGGAGTAAAAACAGAAATGCTGCACACAGGCAGATTCTATTTACAAGTACCTATGTACAGAAGGCATTCAGGTAGAATGAATACATTCACAAACTAGGCCAAGCTTACCAGACTCGAACCTTCTAGGATCCTCCACCCCATCCAGCCTCAGCAGGCCTGAGAGGAGGCCAGAATTGCCCTCCCCACCTCAGCCCTACAAGGCCTCAGCAGGCCTCATGACACAGCTCAGAATTCCCTGCCAGCCAGAAGCTGTCTGCCCCACACAGACCACGGAGTAAGCAGGGACATGTGCTCTTCCCGGGGAGAGGAGAAGTGAAGGGAGGAGAAGAGAGCAGTATCAGCTTGGCACTGATTTGTAAACTGTGATGTCAGGAAGGGGAACAGAATAACAATACCCTGGGTGACCAGGTCTGTCCTCTGGGATTCTATCCCTTTCTGGAGGACTTTGTCTCTGTGGTTTTCTTAAGGGGCAGCTAGCGCAAGCTACCACAAACATAAAGAGGGCAATGATTCAAACACAGGAAAATGTGCCCTGGAGTAGCTGAATTCAAATCTACACCCTCGCAATGTCTACAAAGCATCATGGTCTCTTCACTAGGCAAGCAAATTACAACATCTGAAATCAAGCCCTGCCAGAAATGTCAGAATGAGCCCAAAAAGCAGGCCAGTTTTTGCTCTTGTGCTGTTCTGCAGCAGCATTCCAAAGAGAAATGTTCTAAGTTAAGTGCAGTTCCTTAGTCTAAAGACAGGCAAAATTCTCCTGTTTTCTGTGGTTCTTGTCAAAGACTAGGCCTATTCCTTTAAAAAAAAAAATAAAAAAAAAAAAAGAAAGACTTTTCATAAAAACCTCAAGGCAATTAGCTACATGTAATAACAGCTAAAGAACTCACCCTGTCACTAGGACAACTGAGATAGAGAAATGAGTAGTGCTTACAGACTGACTTTGTGGTGGACTTGTGGGCTACATCTCCAGCGTTTACCCTGAGCATTCACCAGTGATCAGTCTGACCCTGATCCTGAACCAGGATCTCTTGATTCCGGGCATCAAAATAACTATTTTGGCCATTGAAATTTCATTCCGTTTAGTTGATAAATTTTTCTCCATTCCTTCACAACATGACATTATCAAAAGCAAGCAAACCAAAGGGGTATAATCTAAATGTCCCTTAAGTCTGAGTAACACAGGAGCAGTTTATATCTAAGTTGAACAGAGTATGAGAGTGAGTAAGTGGTATCAGGATCTAGCAAAGGGTACTAAAGTAGAAAAAAACTACCAACACAAGAAGTTTTTCATAGTGTTATTTGGTTTTTGTATTGGAGATTGGGGAATATCAAAGTGCTGAGGCCATGTCAACACTCTGCTGGGGCAGTAATTCTTTCCTCACGTGTTTGTACAGTGCCTCAAACAAGGGAGTTCCATTCTCAGCTGAACTCTGTAGTCATTACAGCAGTGGTAGCACTAATGCCTGTATACCACCCTCCAGATAAGAGGGTGCTGTATGTTGCAGAGGGCTTGTATTATAAGTGAAGAATGCAGGGTGTGGGAGGAAACAATTTTTTTTTTTTTTAAATACCATTTACAGGAGGAAAATGCAGGTCTAGAAATCTGAACAAGGTCACCATGCAGCCAAGAACTGAACCAAGGTTTCCTCCGTTCCCATCTAACACCTGAGAGGGAAGATGGCCCTCCATTTGAAGGACAGAACCAAAGGCATAAAAGATATGCCTTCTATGCACTGGCAAATTACCTGCAGTCAGGTGATTGTGTATCTCATGAAAACATCACCTCTTTCATAGAAATGGTTTTCCTGATTAAATAATAGGACTAAATAATATCTTAGCTTACATTGAATAATGACTATATGGAATGTGCAGCTCACGGCCTTAAAAAAAAAGTAGCTAAATTTCAAAAATAACTGAGCTTAAGTGATTCAATGTCTAAAGGACAGTTGCAGCCCAATTGTCTCTGAAACATCAGACAAGCTTTAATGTAAATAAACATACAGACTAAAGATTTCTACTACTTACCAGCACACTGATTGTTTTCGTCTAACTGGTAACCAAATCGACACATCAGAGGTCTTGTAACAGTAGGGTAGTTAGGAACAGGGCCTGGTGCTGGGGGTGGTGGATAAATATTTGCATAAGGATTCAGATATGGTGATCGATACACTGGGTTTGTTCGGGGTACGCATAAATAGCCACCGTTCTGGTTGACACACACCATATCTCCTCTGCAGGCCTCAGGAATAGTTCGGCATTCATCAATATCTGGAGGGAAATTGCAAAAGATAAATGCACTTAATGGGATCTATTAGAAAAATTAAAAAGCTAACATTTTTTTCAAGACTTTGCTAAAAAATTTTATACTCTCTTTGAATGGAAAAGCTGGTCCTTCTTTGAGGAGCCTAACTGTGAAGTTGCATCATGTTAAACCAGGAAGCATCCCATATATTCAGCATATCCTGCATTCTACTTCTTTTACTTCATTATTAGAGGTTAGAGGGAGAGGGGAAAGCCGATTTTGTCATTCCATAAACGTTCAGTTTGAGCATTGATTTACACGTGGCTACAGCATGCTACTGCCTGTTCCTGCTAGAGGGTCTGTCCAAACCACAACATGCAGATCAGGATTTCAAACATTGGTCGTTTGGTTTGCCCAGCTGTGAAACTTGGATCTTGATTTGGAACTCCTAAGCTCCCTCCCACAGAAAAAGTTAGGGAGGTTCAGATTTGGGGATACAGTTCAGGCCTTGCTCTGATTGAGGTCATAGCTTAATTAAGTTTAGAAAGATACAAATGGTTTAGCCAAAGTGAACATTCATGTAGTCCTCTGGGCACAGAAAAATAGGCTGCTATGACAGGGCAAGCAATCTATTGCTGCCTTTCCCCTTACTGTTTGAATAACTTTAATGCATGCAGAAGGTGCTGCCCTGGAGACTGAATGATGCTGATAAAAAGATGCTGTAGGGCAAACTATGTGTTTCCTTATATTGCCTCAATAATTTACTTGGAGTTTCAACGCTGTGGTAGACTTTGTCTGGGCCTCTAGGTATAGGCTGCCAATACAGACAGCAAATACTGAGTTTGGAGGAAAAAATGATGGAGGGCAAACAACACTTGTCATTTGGCAACTACGCTGAAGTCCCACCAGAATGCATCAGTGCTACTTGAGCAGCACTGCCAGGCAGTTAGTACCTCCATAATGTCAAAGGTTAGTACAGACTTCTGTTACATAAACACACACATATTTATATATACATACACACATACATTTTTGTATGCACATATACACAAACACACGTATTTGTCATGCAGCAAGGATTTTTCAAGAAAAAACATACTAACAGCAGTACAATGTTAACTCAATAAAGTCTGATTTCTGAATTCAATTTAAGGATATTGATTTGATTCAAGTCCTACCTAAGCATTGCCCAGAGGCACGGTCCAGGTCAAACCCATTAGTGCATTGTTGCTAAAATGAGAAAACAAAGGATGCTCAGTGACTGTGAAATGAGAGGGTTGCAGAGTCAAATGTCCATCTGGATTATCATGCTTAGTATAATAGTTCACACTGTGCATCACACCAAAATGAAACCCTTTCCCCAAAGGGCAAACAGCAAGGCATAAACGTGAGGCTTCAGCCCATATACCGGCCCCTTAACTCAGAAGGTAGCTCCTTCAGGTGGTGAAAGTGTCAAGGTGTTCCTCTGCCTGGGGGGGTAACTGACACAAAATTAGGCTCCATACCAGCTGTTAGCACAGAAGTTACATTTTTCTGTTCTGGGGTCTTGTTTTTGCCAGGACAGAGGGGTTCAGTTAAAAGGTGCTAGGTAAACTCTCTAAGAGAGTCTAAAACACTACAAATAAACCCCACAGTACATTCAGTAGAGTCTCAACAAATTAGTCATCTGACTGGAGTCACAGTTAAAACATAACCAGTTTAGTACAAGTAAGGTTTTTTGTTTACACTAAATATTTTGATTTTCAGGGGATAACTCTTCAGGAGATATGTGTTCTAGGGCTACAACGTTGAGTCTTCAGCAGCTGATCAGTGACCCTCAGCATTTCTAAAGCAATGAAAGTGTTGGTACTGATTGTGTTGTAGCCCTGTTAAAACACTTCCCTGCTCTCTCTTTTTGACTGGGCTTGCAGCTATGTAGCAGTAGGCCAAGCAGTTGACACAAGCACAAGATATTCATAGTATATAGGGTGTACTAAGTAAGCAAGAGATATCTAGAAAACAGGAACTACTGAAGTAACCAGAAGGAGAAGGGATAGACTGTGCTCAAAATTCTTCGTTTGGTGGTTGGTGCTAATTGATAAATAGACTTATTTTTTGACATCATGGAAGAAATCAGTGGAATAGAAAAGCATGTGGTTCACATTTGGAAAAGTAGTAAGTTGTGGGTGAAAGAAAAGGGGTTAGAAGGATAATAGATGATTCAGGAGCACTGAAACTACTGCAGAACTGGTTTCAACAACTTTGTAGAGCTTTATTCTAGATAAGAATCCAATGTTGTTGAAATTACCAGTTCCAATATCTTCAGAAAGAATTTGTTGTTATCATTTTGGTATCAAGTTTCTCTTTGCTTAGACTTCAAAAATCAATTTATGGTACAAGATATCTTTGTTCATGTCAAAATGGAAGATATAGATATCTATACACACACACACACACACACACACACATATATATATAAAATATTATAAAAATAAACCCTGAAATACATCTCAAAGATTCTCCAGGGGCATGAAAAGTATTTCTCACAAATGTCTAATGTTCACAAAAAAAATCAGTATGCATGCCATGGGCAGGAAATTTTCAATGTAATAGGGGAAAAAACAATCCCAAACAACTAAATTTCAGAGTCTTTTGGCAAAAGCATTTAGAAACTCAGCTCCAGACACTGAGTATATCTGGATTATCAACTAGGAATCCAAACTTAACATGCCTTTGGGAACTGTTTTTCCTAATTTAAAGTCCACATGGAGTCCAAGAACACAAAGAACTAATGCTTCTGCTATTTCAAGAACTGGACTGCTTTACTTCCACCTACCCTCAAAATCCCTGCCTCTTGAACAAAAATGAGTTTGGACATAAATTAAAATGAAAACTCTGGTACAGTTATTCAGGGTCACAGTTCAAAATTAAACAGTCTTAAGAAAAGATCCTGCTATACACAGAAAATGCCTGTTTATATTATTAAGTTTTTCAAGAGTGGATGTTCCCCACCCAGAAATGAGCTGTCCCTGCTCCCCTGGGATAACTTTTCTTATTTTCTCTTTTGGAAGCATTTAGTTCAGAGGCAGAATCAGGTTTTTCAGTGAATTTTAGGTTTCTACAGGGATATTTTGTTGAACTGGCAAAGATGAGTCAATAAGCTCAGTCCACATTCAACTCCAGGATCCTGCTGGCTCCAAGTTCTCCCCTCTAAACCCTTAGACCACACAGCTTCCTTTTCATGTAAACTCCAGACCACAGAGCTTCCTATTCACCTGTTAGCCAGTTAAGCCTCATGCCATATAGCACTACAGTACAAAACAGTATATAGATCTCTGTGTGCGCCTCTCACCTGTGCTTTTCCAGGGCTTGAAAGGCAGATGGTCAGTGTGAAAGCAGTCAGTATCCTGTAATGTGTATAGAAAATAGGCTGAAAACTTTCTGATACCCAGAATATAATACACACGTACAAATTAGTTCCTAGTGACACTTCAGTGTATGGCACAGTTTTGCTAACATGGATTTGGCCTCTGAAGGAGGAGTAGTACAATGGTGGGCCAGGTTCAGATCTCAAAGTCACTGATTTTACTACGGCTTTATGCTGCTGGAATCAGAATCAGATTGCACCTGTCTATTAAGAGATCTATTATTTTATCACACTCCATGTAGCAATTGTTTAGTGAACAAGTGTGCAATACTCACTAGAGCATTTTTGCCCCATTCTGACACCTTTCTTTAGATAACTTAGAAGTTTTACCTCCACATTTTACAGATGGGTAAAGCAGAGCACAGGCCATGCCTAAACTCGGTGCAACGCATTGGCAGGGCTGCAGAGATGTCATGCAGGAGGTCCTGAATCCAAGCCAGTTGCTCTAACCGCGAAACCGCATTTCATCCCCAAGAGACTGTATTTGAGATTAATCCATTTTCTTATGGCCAGATTCTGTCCCTTCATTCAATCTTGAATAATATGTTGCTCTGCAAGTAGACACACTGTGCCAGGTCATCAGCTGCTAGAAGTTACTATCTTCAATGGAGCCTTTCCCAGTTATATCATCTTAACATCTAGTGAGACCTACTGGTTCTCTTCACTGCAACTCACAGAAAAGGATCCCCCACTAACAGAGTACCATAGCTATTTTTGGAACTCCTTACCTGGAGTATAAAAATTCTGGTCAGCTAAGCTCCCATCACTAATTTTTTACTAACAGGTAGAAAACCAGGAAAGGACAATAAGGATTTTTTTTTTTAATATGTACTATGGAATTCAGTGTTTTACTGCTGCCTTGTATATAACTTCTCAATACAATTAGACTCATATCTTGCTTATCTTGGGTTCTAGTTCTGAATGGCAAATTGTATACAATACATTCCCACGAAACAAGTACAGGAAGCATGGGATATTTTAGGTAGCCTTAGTTCTGCTACCCAAGCAACCTGCCAACTTTCTCTCTTAGAATTGTCTCTGATTTCTAGTGTAAACTGAGCTGTTGAGCCTGACTGACAAATGCATCAGACAAAGCCACACACAAATAGTGACCAACACATTCGAGAAAATTTATTTTACATTAAGAGACAGACACAAGCTCTTAAAAGTCAACATAAACAGTAAAAATGGTGCTCGTACTGCAGCAGAGACAGATTGTGCTTGCTGGCAGCTTTTGAGTGACATGGAAAGGCAAATTCTGCATGGATTTTCCTTAGAGTGGGATGCTGGTCATTCAAAATCCAATGTTAATTATTTAGGCTTGCACTTAATTGTTCGATTCTATGAATCTCTTTGAAGAGGTTTTAGAGCATGCACTGGCATTGCATTATAGCAACAATAGTACTGGAAATACAACAGGTTGTAGCTGAACATTAACATATCTAATTACTGGGCTATATTATTGCAGAGCAGTGCATGCCAACAAAATTTCCTATAAAACTGGTGAGAAAAAAACTCATACATTTCTAGAGAGCCTTTAGTTTTCATTGTTACAAGATGATATATTCTTTCTTTTTGGGAGGGGGTGACCTCATTGCCTCATATGTGTTCTGCAAGTAATCACCATCTCAATTTATTAGTTACTTTAGATCTCAGATCTCCTCAGGAATTATTAACAGACATGAAGTACAACCTATCAGCACTGTATGCAGCTGGTCACAGTAGCTTGCCCAGCAGGGAAAATATTTTAATCTAGTAGTTAGCTTCTGCAATAGAAACTAATTAGCTTTGAATCAATCACTGCAGCCAGTGGGATCATTTGCTGTCACAATTCAGCACTCCCAGGGATGCCAGGGTTCCTAAAGTGCAGAGTATAAGCATAGATCAAGAAGGAACTCGTCAGAGACAGCACAGCTTTAAAAACAGACAGATTGTCTTTCCCCACCTCTGACTACTGAGATCCTGTCTCTTTGCAAATAGCTTTAGCAAGTGGATTGACATACCAAATCCCTGCCACAGATATTTTCCACAGTAGCTTTCCCTTTGGTAAGTAGAGGAGTTCATGCATACCACTTACCTTTTTAATCCTTGCATGTCCAAAACCGTTCGTGAAAGGTGGAAAAAACCCAGAGTCTGTACTGATGAACAACTACAAAGTTTTTCCAAACATTACCCTCTGCTAGCACTTCAGTTCCTTAGTCATTTATAGTCCAAAGAATGAAATAGCAAGTAATGGAGAAGATCAGGAGTCGTCTGTACCTCCTCAGACACTGGAGAGAATACAGAGAAAGCACCTGGTTTTGCTTAGTTCTCTTCTGTAATTCAGCATTAAACCAATTGGAGGAGGAATGTTAAAAATGAACACTTCATTTTCTAAGTATGTTAAACAATGCAAATGGGGGCCTCAGCCTGGGACAGCTGGTTTAGATTACAAAGCTCACCAACTGGCTAGACTCCTCACAACAACCTCGAGGAGCCTGCCAGGATAAAACACTAACAGCTTGAAGGAAAGCCTCTCCCGCTGCAGACTTCACAGTTAAATGTGCCTCAGAGCAGAAAGCACCGTTATTGGACAGAAACCCTTATCAAGGGACTGGAGAAGGGAAGGGATTGTTTTCCTTGCTCTGAAAACAGAAAAAAAAAAAAAAAATCAGGCTTTCTGGAGGCCCTCTAGCTGGTGTCACGGGCAATGAATATGCAACAGTTAGTGCTTTGTGCCAATGGCATACTGATGTAAGGCCTGACCCTCTGGGAGGTGAATAACTCCAGGTTTTGAGGATAGCAGCTACAGGAACTATATTGCTTGGGGATTGTTTGAAAACAGAAGTAAACAAATGTTCAAAGGAAAACAAATGGCTTGTCTACAAACACTCCTCCTTTTTAAACCGGTCCCACACTTCAAGGAATGGTTTGTGAAATGAAATATTTCCCAGGAAAGACATATCTTGCAGCTCTCCAGTTACAAATGAAAAGGAAACAAAGTACTTTTTCAGGTGTTTCGCAACTTTGACACAGGCAGAGCTTTACCAGGTTGAGCAGAACAGTTATGAGATGTGAGAGGTAAGCAGTGAGATGATGCAAAGGTTACTGAAATTAAACACAGATATGGACTTTAAATGACTACTTTGAATTTCTGTTGTCCTTCTTTTGAGGAAACTCGCTATTCCTAAGGAATGTGAAAATCTATCATACATCTCTCTGTAACAGGTTGAGAAACAGATAAACAGAGTTGTCACAACAGAGATTCATAAAACAGGCCTCTAAGAATGGATACCCATCTTGAGATACAAAGATGGAGCTTCAGGGCTGCTGAGCACCCACAAGTTGTATCAGTGCCAACTTGAAATGCAAGAGCTCTGCACCTCACTAAGTGGCTGTCATTGACCAAATTACTTTTAAAAAATGACAGCATCAAATGCTCAGTGCCATTTCTGACATTCGGTCTCTCAGTTTCTTGCCTCCATCACTTGCATGGAAAATTAAATACTTGCCTAGCTTTATTCAAACAATGTCAAGGTATTTGCAGATAAACAAGGACCAATTAGCTTATTTGAAAGAGACTTCCCAAAAGCTTAATTAAAACTCACACAAGGGACTTCTGAAAAAGTTCGCTGGGCATGTGGTGAGAGGAAAGTTGTGTTATGAGTCAGAAAGCAGGCGAAAGATATAAAGACTGGGCAAATTTTCATTGTGGGAAAAGGTTAAAAATAAGCATTCTTATTACTCCATAAGCCAGTGTTTCTCAATACACTCACTGTTGTGGAGAGCTAAAAGGTCTAAAACTGGCAGCGAATACTGTATGTTAGGTCTGCTGAAGATCTGCTGAAAGTAAGAGAAACAGTTCTACAGCAGAGCAGATGTTCTGAGCATCCAATGGATGTGGATGGAGAGCTTGTTTCATATACTTGTTGATACTTCATTTGCTGACATTTTCTATCACATGGCAAAAATCATTGTTTGCACACCAGAATCACCATATGACTACACCACCAGTCTGTTCCCAAAAAATTGTCTTTGGGGCTAAAGAATTCTGATTCATCAGCCAACTGGCAGAGGTGCTCCAGCACTGGAGACAGGAGGTGAATCAAGACCTAAACTCCTAAGGGGCTCTCTTATGAAGGAACACTGTACAAATGTTTTGATTTTTCCTGGCTCCATCTGACAGCTGGAGTGGATAAAAGGCAGAATATAAAAAGTGTACCAAACCACAACTTGGGCTAGTTTACAATGTGGTGTGTTATTTTCCTAAATAAAAGGATTTGATGCTGTGGCTAAGTGGAATTTCTGCACTACCTTTCTATGACTACTATCAGCTACAAAATATAGAGATGCAGCCAGAGTGTTCTCACAGCTGTCTTTGAAATGAAGAGTTCCAGAAAAGAAGACTGTTGTGGTACCCCTTTTTATTCCCCCTAAAATCAGTTCTATGTCTCTTTCAACACCATGTGCCAATACCTTCACCATTTATGCTTAAGGTCGTAGCTAAACTTCAGTGCTAGCAGCACTCTCACTTTAATGGTCTCGATTATCTCCCCATGTTATAAAATCCACTGGTTTATTTAGATTATCTTGTGATTGTCATCATGAGGAGGTGCAGAACAGTCTTCAGTATAAAATGAGGCTCTGTTAAGTAACTATGTTTTTAAGAGTTTGCTTTGTGCATAGCTAGGATTGAAAATAATCTCTAATTACGTTTAAGACCTGGATTTTGAAAAAAACGTGTAATACATAATCATAAGGGGCACATAAACTCTGTCATTTAGCCTTAACTCTATCCTCTCTGGATGAGACGAACAAACATATGAACTGCTCCATGCTCCTGCAGATAATTCCTGTCGGGTTAACAGGAATCCTCAGCACTGGAGAACACAATCTACTGGCTTCTTAATGATATGACAAAATCTGTATATAGATTAATGAGTTAATTACACCCAGCACTCCTGCATAAAACATAGAATCATAGAATCATAGAATGGTAAGGTTGGAAGGGACCTCAAGGATCATCTAGTTTCAACCCCCTGCCATAGGCAGGGACACCTCCCACTAGTACAGGTCACTCAAGGCCTCGTCCAACCTGGCCTTGAACACCTCCAGGGAGGGAGCAGCCACAACCTCCCTGGGCAACCTGTTCCAGTGCCTCACCACCCTCACTGTAAAGAACTTCCTCCTGACATCTAGTCTAAATCTTCCCTCTGCCAGTTTAAACATCTGCCTGACAAAAACAAATCCTCATCTACTAAAGTTTTTCAGCACTTCTGTTCCTTTTTCAGTTCTTACACATTATACTTACATTTCTCCAGAACAACATCTGTCAAGCCCCCTTAGATGTTCTTGCCATTTCTTGAAGTTCACCCTCTCTGAATATTCTCAAGAACATTATCAAACTGTGGGAGCAGAGTTAAATTACAAAGATCTGCATGGTTGTAGGTCTGCAAATCCATAGTCATTCTAAGCAACAGGTCTTAGACATCCTTTCCACAGCCACAGAGACCTGGATTCACTAAAGGAACTTGGCAATAACTGTCCAAGTTTTAGATATTTAAAACATCCCTTTTGCTCTTACCAAACATTATGGAACCAAATTTTCTAACAGCAAAACTCGTAAACCACTTAGAGCACAACTGCTAGGCATTTCAAAAGCATCTAAGCTCCAGGAGATTCTTAAGTTGGGCTTTTGCCTGACTGTGAGGATTGATCTAAGCATTCTTGGAGACTGCTAAACAAGCAAGCTCTTGATATTTTCACACATTGGTATAACACGTGACGGACAGTGATGTGAAATACACACATCTTACCCTACTGCATTAAGCACTTGGGAAACTTGGTCTCAAACCCTAATTCCACCTAAAAGAAGAGTAAGACTTCTTTATTCCATCTCAAGGAAAGAATCTCAGTTGCAAACTCTTGGTGTTTAGGGAGGTTTCCCTTTCCTTTTTCAAAGATGGACTACCTTACATTAAGAGCTGAGGTCTGCTTCATTCAGTGGCTGAATTCTAACTGCCATCTCATAACACAAACGATGCAATAACTTGTTCCAGATGGGTCAGGCCAGAAGCACAAAAACAGTTCCACACATATTTTCATTTCCTAGCCAAACATAGCACAAGCAAGAATTAACAGCAAAAATTAACACAGTATGCAATTGTGAAAACATCACTAGTGCTAACTGAAACACATTATTTGTTTGGATATTATGTTGTACTGATCTGCAGCTCACACTACTGCTGCTGTCTCCTGGGGCTCTGTTGCCTCACCTTAGTACAGTTACCACCTGTGTGAGATATTCATGGAAAAAAAGAGCAAATCCTTCTCTCTTGTCACTGCAGCATCTTTTGGTTTCTCAAGTTCTTCACAAACCTGTACACCACTCTGTACAGACTAGGCACATCTGGCACAACAGCATTAGACTAACTGGAGACAGTAGTTCACCTTTCCAAGTTAACTTAGCAATTAACTTCCCTGTCTGCTGGGGTGTCTGTGCTAGTATAGCACCTGCTGTACTATATCACAGGGTATCTGTGATTCCTTCTCTTCCCAGTACATCATTTCCATCACTTGGAACTTACATTTTGGGTGGCTTTTCTTTCTTCTTCTTTATTTATTTTTTTTTTAATTTAGTTGAGCGTCCTTTCTCACTCTCCCCTATATACATACATACATACATACATACACACACACATTTCTTTTAGTTTGCTTAGGCAATTCACTTAATTATCACCCAGAGCAAAAGATTGCCCTCTGTAGTATCAAACATATTCTGCATTTTCCACTAAAACACTTCAGGTTCTGAATAAACCCAAACAAGTCTGTGGAAATGCTGTCTCTCAACGGCAATGTTTAAAAGTTCACAATTATGAGCACTATTTTTGTAAGGGCACCTGCCAGAACCCTGCTGATGAGTCCAGAGTAGAAAAATATTTGACATCAGCCCTCTCTTCCAGAGTTCCTCTCTTTCCAAGTGGTGGAAAACATTCCCTTTCTAAACATGTTTCTTTCTTAGAGGTGATACAAGCAAAGACTTCTGGTTTCTTTTTCCAATAAAAGAATCAGCAAAGATGCTGAAATTTTTGGATCTTTTCCCTATCTTATGATTTCCAGGGTTATTCATTAGACAAATATAGGCGTGGCAAAAAGTTTCCATATGAGGGGAGGGATAATTTTGGCTGTTTTGTACTTACTCAACTGCTTTTCTAACCCCAGAAGACATTCTTAATTTTTTCTTCAATTTAAAAAAATGCTACACTTAATTTACTTATTATACCATTTCACAATTTGCCTGTTTACTTCTGGGACTTTGTAAGTTAACCATGCTGCTTGGGAATAAATTGGCTCTGAACCCAGCTGATAAAAATGACATGCTGCCTATTTGTTTTCAGACACATTATTCACTGCTCTGTGGCAATGAGGGCTGCTCTAAGGATGTGATTCTGAATGCTATAGGCAGCAATTCTACTGAGCAGGGGGGCTGCTGCTTCTGTTTGTTAGCGCCGGTGTACTAACAATGCGGTGCTCACAGAGTCATGCAGAGGATGCTGTTTATAGAACAGGTTGTTTCTCTGGGTTTTGGGATTTTTTTAATCTGCTAGCTTTTTCTCTGACTTGTGCTGATTATCACAGCAGAAGATGCTGAGCAGCACCACGAGTTCCTCTGGCAGAGCAGGTTGGCCGTTCCTAGGGGCCCCAGTCCATTTTGGTGCTGTGAGGAGACCAGAACCTCAAGCAGATATGTGAAAAATTAGTGCAACTGGACTGTTCTCCCTAGCAAGGAGCTTGTACTGCTAAAAAAGTGCATAGCTGGAGCCTGATAAATCAATCAGTCCCCATTTTGTCCACTAGTCAGAGCGAAACTCAGGAAGCTGAATTTGTGCCAGGTGAAGAAAATCAACAAGAACAAAAATTCTGACAGGTTAAATGTAAAAAACAGAAAAGCAGGCAAAAAAATTTTGAAAAACAAATTGTAAGAGGCATAAAATCTAATAATAAATTATTTTTTCAGACACACCGAAAGCAAGAAAACTGCCCAACAGTCTGCAAAGCCAACAGATGAACAAGGTATAAAAATAATCATTAAAAAAGATAAAATCACAGTAGAAATTTAAGTGATCCTTCTTCATCTGCATTTACTGGAGAAACTTCAAGAGGTTCCCATAATGGAATTTAAAAAAAATAAAAAGAGAGAGAGAGAAGAAGTAAAAATACACAAAAAAAGTCATGCTTGGGAGGATCCACCTAAAACTGAAGCAATGTGCCCTTGTGGCCAAGAAGGCCAGTGGGATCCTGGGCTGTATTAAAAGAGTGTGTCCAGCAGATCAAGGGAGGTTCTCCTCCCCCTCTACTCTGCCCTGTTGAGACCCCATTTTGAGTACCACGTTCAGTTTCAGACTCCCTAGTGTAAGAGGGACAGAGATCTGCTGCAGAAGGTCCAGTGGAGAGCTACGAGGATGATTAGGGGACTAGAGCACTGCCTGATGAGGAGAGGATGAGGGATGTGGGGCTTTTTAGTCTGGAGAAGAGAAGACTGAGAGGAGATTTAATAGATGTTTATAAATATCCGAGGGCTGGGTGTCAGAAGGGAGGGGACGGCTCTTCTCACTTGCTCCCTGTGATATGATAGGACAAGGAGCAATGGATGTAAGCTGCAGCACAGGAGATTCCACCACAACACAAGGGGGAACTTCTTCACTGTAAGGGCCACAGAGCACTGGAACAGGATCCCCAGAGAGGTTGTGGAGTCTCCTTCTCTGGAGACTTTCAAGGCCCATCTGGATGTGTTCCTGTGTGACCTGAGATTGTATGGTCCTGCTCTGGCAGGGGCATTGGATTCGATGATCTCTTCGGGTCCCTTCCAACCCCTGACACCCTGTGGTCCTGTGAAGTACCAGCAGAAGAGGCCACAGGACCACAGGATGTTAGGGGTTGGAAAGGACTGCCAGAGATCATAGAGTCCAACCCCCCACCAGAGGACTGTATAATCTAGTGCAGAGGTTATAGAACAAATCAAGAAACTTAAGAATAATAATTAATCAGAATTCACTTGGCATTTAGAATTTAAGTGTTGTAACCAAATTAAATGTGAAGATATGCAACAGCTGAATTATTTACCGTAAGTGTAACCTCTCACAAATTTGCCTTAGTGCTAGGAGGTACCAAATAAGCTACTGTATTTAGTAGGTTGCTGTATAGTGCTTAATAAAATACAGGACAGTGAATCCAATACATCAGGCATATCAGTACACAGCACAGTGTTGATCTTTTCAGCATAGATTTTCTAATGACTACTTATCTCAGAAAACTCGTTCTGATTTAAGTTCACATTTACTCTGTTACTCCATGCAATGGAAAATGGCTCTAGCCAGCTCCTAATGAGCACCTGTAAAGAGCAAGCAAAATCTTTTCAGCAAAGCCCCAAGAATTTAGGTAAAATATTTGTTGCTTGTTTCTAAGTTTACAACTTTTGTAGCCACCCTTGGTAGTGGAAACAAGGGCCCATAGAGTGGGCACTGAAGCTGAATTAGGTGTGGCTGACTCCTAGGGATCTTGGCACTGGAACATGCTGTTTGGACATCTGCTGAGATGCCTTTAGAAAACCAGGGAGAGAAGAAAGAAGAAATGATAGAAGGAGGTAAGTCCAACTGCTTTTTGAGGTGGAACGTCTCAGCACTAAGCCATTCTCCTCCACACTGCTTTTGGTAGCAATGATAAATGTGTCAGTACCCTGGGCGACTGGGGGGATTCAGTGCCAAATACAAAGTCAAGACCACATCACTGTGCCAGAACTCATGTAACCTTCCTGTTAGTTACAGGCTCAATTCAGTCTTAATTTGGCCTCTCACCAGAGTTTCATTTATGCTGCCAAAACTGGAAGGTTGGCCCTTCAAGTTCGATCAATTGCAATGACTTCTTATGATTCCCTACTCCATTTCAGTTTCTGATGAAAATCTTTCTTTGAATGAGCTAGATTTACTAGCTACATTTGGCCAGGGCAGTGCAGGCTTCAAGATGCCTGAAAAGTAGTACCAGTAGAAGGAAGCTGGAGCCACTGGTCGAGTTCAGAAGACCATCACAGCCAGAGTGATGATGGTTTCCTGAATCCCCAGTAGAAATAGGCAGGTTCTGGGCAGCACACCCCAGCCATTCCATCAAGATTCCAGCAAAGACACAGGTAACCCCTACAAGACTTTTGCCTGCAGGTGGCACTTTCCTGGTCCTTAATCCTGAGCACTATGTACAGTGTACTATTTAGAGTCTGGGTTTGGGTCCAGACAGATCTGGCAAGCCTAGTTATGACTCATTCATTTTCTTTAGAATCCTGTACTCAAATTTTTGTACTTTCATAATAAGCCTCCTTTAAGTTAGCTGAAAACTGTTAAACACATCTGTTCCTGCTCCTATTGTCAAATTTAAGGGAGTTTTCTGTTCGCCTTCATTTTCATTGGCACCCACTACTTGAGCACACAGAGAAAAGCGGAGTCTAAATATTTTCCACTTCCATCTCCAGAAAAAGTTTTGGGTTTGATGATTATTTTTCAATTCTCCAGTCTACCATTCAAACCATTTTCTTTACTAAACTTTTATTTCCAGTACAATTTAGTACTGAATCCATGGTATGGCATGTCAACTGAAACGTGGATCAACCAGAATCGACTCAGTGATCTGCTTGTACTTCTGAAAATATCCTTGTACTGCAAACAGAAGTGTCACTCAAGTACTTTAATACTTCAGAACAACAGAGAAAACTGCTGCAGGAGACAGGAAAACATTTTTATAGAAAGGTTAATTTTTACAACCAACATTTCATGTGGTTGGCTGTCCTGTGACTAGCTGAATGCTGACTCCTTTATTTCCTTTCCTATATGCAGTTTCTCAGATACCTGCAACTAAAAGTGTTTGAGAACACTCTCGCAGCCACTACTTATTCTCCTGAGAAGTAATGCTTGCAAATTCTCATCTTCTATACACATTCCCATTTAGGAACTAATATTCTTATCCCAACTATTTTCATTTGTTCAACACTGCTACTATCTCTTATTGCTGTGCTGTTTGCAGCCAGCTGTCAATTTGTTGCTTAAGCTAAACATATTTTTATTGATAATACTATATTTGCTTTTCAGGAACCACATAGATTTAGGGTACCTAAGCTGTATAAATCTGGGTACATTTCGTTGTATAAATTCAGTTGCTTCTGCCAAACTTAACTTGGTCTCCATTTGCATTGAAAGGTCAAATTCTCAAAAACTTAGCACAGCCTTAGCTCCCTAATCTAATTCACAGAAGTTTAGATACGAAGCATTGTAAAACTCTTGGCTTTCTGTCCTCAGTGGGTTGTAGTGCTTCCTGTTCTAGAGAGTCAGAATCTATGACTGGTCTGCTTTTGCTGTGTCAAATCAATCAACTGATTTCATTTGCCTGATAGAATAGCCTTCACAGAAAGCAGAGAAACATTTTGAATGTTACGTGCTTCTTTCCCCTAGCCATTTGGACTATTAATTATTCCATCCAAAATCTTTAGATATGAATTGGCTGTGCTACAGTGATGGTTAACAGTTACTATTTCATAAGTGACATACAAGAAGTAATTCCTAGCTGCCTCTGTAAAATCTCTTTGGTCTGTACTCCCTAAACCTGGTCATGCTGTAATTCAGTACAAAGGCAGCATCTGATAGGGCAAATAAAAACCTTAGGTTTAACCACACAGAAGCACTTCCAGAATTAACCTTACCTTGAGGATACTGGCTGATATTCAAAGTGTATCCAGATATGTCTCTTGAGAGTTAGGTTTCCTTTAGATTGAGAGGTATTATTGGTACAGGAAGCGTCAGACCTGCTCACTTTAACAACACAACAAATAGGTGTAGAGTAGTTTTGTTCCCCTGATACCAGTGATCTGTAGTCTGTCAGTGCTTCTTGAAATGCTACATGTGACAGAGCTTCTAAGTTCTATCCTGGCAATCAGTGACAAAAACCTCCAACAATGGTTGACCATAACTCAAATATAATTTTTTTTCCCCCACAAACTAATAGTTTTAAAATCCTTCTTTCATTGTAATAAATGCTTAGCTGCAAGCATTGAAAACTAGATTGAGCCATGGGGAAATATAATTTCTAGCCTATTCACTGTCAAGCACTGCATATGATTTATTTCTTTCATATGTCAATTCCCAGCTGGGACACATGCAAAACTCTCTGCTGCTGACAAGTTCATCAGCCACCAAGAGTAAACTGCAACTCTGCTTTCTTGGTAACCAGAATGGTCTTGTCAAAGCCTGCAACATAGTGTCAAGGCTGTTAAAAAAAAAAATATTTGGTCTCTATCTGTATTTCTGTGAGGGCAAGCATAAGACCACAGTCTGTCCCACACACTTCCTCAGGAGCAAATGTACTGACAAAAGTGAAGCTGAGGATATTTTGATGCAAGACACATCCTATTTTTAAGTATATTAATTTTTATTGCTGTCGTGGGAAGTTGTAGGAAGACAACACTCACCTTGCATACATCAAATGATATTAGTTACTTCTGTTTTTTTTTCATAATACTCACAAATGCCAAAGTACATTCAGAAAGATGTTTTCTAGTCTTGATGGCAAAGAACATCATATTCTCTGGAAAAAAACATTTGCCTTCAACTTGTCTGCTGTCAGATGCACACTTATAGTCAGACTTCAGTAAAGGAGCATGGATGCTAGCAAATGCATTTTGTCTTCTCACTCACAGGAAGTGAAGTCTTGAATGTGTAACCTCAGCTGTGGTGTTTCCTCAAGAGATAATGAGCTTGACCTTTCTTAAAAATGTGGCAAAGATTCAATCCCTACCCAGCAGGCACTGTGTCCTTGAAATAGGAATTATTCTTGCATCCTATGAGCACAATGGAGAGTTTTGAATTTGTCAGGGTAATGAGTGTTAAATTTGATTAACATGTAACATTAACTAATTTACCTGATCACACTATTCTCACTTCACTCAAAAACTGGCCTTCTGGGGCCATGCTATTATATTCATGTTTTTCTTAACTGGTGTATTTTTCTAGTCCACTTAATAAATGCCAACAGAAATACAGCAGGTGGCATACATGATGTCCCATGCCCCCCTCTTTTTTTTTACCTTAGACTTTCAGCTTGGTGTGAATCTGTGCCTTTCTTTCAGCAATTAGAGATGGCACTCCATTTTTCAGCTGTGAACTCAATTACATGCAGTGCTAGCAGAAATGAAACTGGATTGACAGTAGACTGAAGGTTGTGTCCCAGGTAGAGTTCTACCTCTCCAACAAAAACCTGGCCAAGGATGTTTTCCTCCCCAAAGACATCCAGAAGAACAAGAAGGATTTTGTTGGCATCAAAGTGCTGCCGTGCTTCAATAAGAGTCACTTTCTTTCCGAGTGTAACATTTCACATAACTAGGAGCAGCAAGGGAGCTGCATGTTTCCTCAAAGCAGGAAACAGTTGTGTATTGTTCCCAACGAGATACACAGAACCCCACAAAACCCCAGGTGTAAAAAGAACTCAAATCAAAGTGGCTACACATAGAGCAAAAAGGGTGTTTTCAGCCTGCTTAAGAGGCTTGGGAAATGTTTTTTGTGTTACTATGGATATTTGTAATAATATTTATTAACTGACCATCACAGACCAAAAAAGTTAACCTTTTCAAAGGCAGTTTGGCACGCACTGACAGAAACCAGAGTGCAAGCAATAATTTAAAAAAAACTCTAATCTGTGGCTATCTTAACACAAGATTAGGGAAGGATTAGTTAACTGTCAGTGCTCAAGGGACTACTGTGTAACATCTGTGAACATTTAAAAAGAAATTAGATTATTAGATTTATCTAATAGCAGTGCTACAAGCTCAGGAAGAATGCATGGAATGATCCCATAATTACTTACTATGACAAATGCTCCCTTTTATATATGACAAAATTAACAGTACTCTTCCAATTGTTATTTCCTGCAAGAAAAACAAGCCTTTAATAACTTGATACAATTTTCCTTTGCTTGGCAAAATGTTCCAGTTTTAGCAGCACGACCAAACTCTTTAACTTGGAATAAGTTTGTCTGAATTAGCCTTTCAACAGATCTAACACAACCAGCAAACAAACAGGCCCATTTCTTCCACACTTATGCTGATAATGCATTTTGATGAGTACTTGCTTCCAAATGTACTTGAGTTAGAAAGACGATGCTTTCAGATACTGAAATTCAGAATGCCATTCCTCTATAAGCTTGACACAAATACAATAGTCCAAAGACTGAATGCAGCTACTGCTGTAAACAAAACACGATGTACAAATTATCCTTTCCTTTAAATAAAATGTGAGCAGCTGCCTATTCCTTTATTTCTTTATCGAAGATTGGCTTCCTAATTTAAGCTCGATGGAACTGCAATTAATTTCAGCAGCACAAATAGCAAACACAATAGAACAAATGTTGCAGGCTAGTAATGATTATGTATTTTCTCCAAAAAAAATAATGAGAAGCTTTCCACCTGTGTACAGGGAGATGCTGGGTCATGGTTGGACTCCCTGATCTTAAGGTCTCCAACCAGAAGATTCTGATTCTATGAACTATTCCAGGCAACGAAGTATTAAATTGACTGCAAGGGGGGAAAGAGAGCCCAAACAAAACAAGTATATATAAAGTTTTTAACTTCTCAAACCTTATTGCTTACAACTGCTATGTGTGTATATATACATATGCCCTTTTTATGTTTTGGTTTGGTTGTTTTCTTAAAACACTGACAAAAGTATATTGACATAAAGACTACTGCGGTTTTACTGTCTAGATAAATCAAACACTTCTGTTTGAAAGAATGCATGGACCTGTTCTCCCTGCTAGCCATTTTCACAGTATGCTCTTATCTCTCCATATTAAACAGATGCTTGCATTTTTTCTTCACATAGGTGACAAAAAAGGAATTTAGTTTTATTCTAGCTAAATCTACTCCCAAAATGGAGTGTTTTGGAGGATGTGACAAAAAGTTTAGAAGGATGTCTGACTAAGTGATCTGAGAAAATGATTCTTGAATTTTCATATGATAACATGGGAATAAAGTCATTAAAACTGGCAGTAAGACATCAAGGCTTAACATTGTAAAGCTTTCTTGAGGTATGCAAGAATATGAAATACTTACAAAAACAAGCATCTTCTATTCTGTCTCTTCCCTTCTATCCATCAGTCACTGCTATTTATGTTCCAGGTAGCCTGCCTTACTAGTAACTATGCAAAATGGGTCAAGAATGTGAATAAGAAATAAAATGCAAGATGAGAGCTGACATCTGGTTAAAAAAATCCCACAAATGCTTTCTACACTGGTCACTAGAGCGTGACATATTATGTGTCTATGAATAACTAGTTTAATGCAGAAGAGTTTAATTGAAACCAACCAACCGTGCAGCTTTTACAGTAACAATCAGAAAGATCAACCAGTTACTTCCTTCTCCTTGCACAGGATGCAGCATGAGCACAGAACTGCAAAGTGTGATACTCTAATGGACAGAAAATGTAAACTTTTATTTTTCCCCCTTATCTCAAGTTCACAAAATTAATTCCTCACTAGAATTCTGACACCTTGCCCCTAAAGCTAACTTGTTAGACCCAAGCTATGAGAACCACGCTTGCTCTTATTGTGCAAAAGCAAGATGAAAGGGAACAACTAAGCTAAATGAAGATCAGAAATTTTCAACTACTGCACTTGCTCATAAATTCCAGAGAATGTGTGTCCCACCCTCTGCACACCCGCTATGTGAAAAGATACACACAATGGAAACCACAGGCTACATGAGTCACATGTGGGAAACAGGGAAGGTAAATATATATGAAATAGTTATCAAGCAAAAAGTAAACACAGAAGAAAAATTAGAGGAAAAATTGTATCCATTAATCTTTCAATAAAAACAATTCTTGAAGGTTTTATAATAGTCTGTGAAACTGTTAAAAACAAAAAAAAAAGAGAGAAACAAGGCAATGAAGTTGTTCTATGCTTTTCAGTGGGAAAGCACTGCTTGGAACACAGAACACATTTTATTTGTGACAAAGCAACATAATCCACCAATGTTCTTGTGGAATAAGCCCTAGAACAGAAACCTCTAAGCCATGAGGATTTTCTCTGCAGTTAAACAGACCTCCTAGGACTTAAGGTCTGATGCCTCTTCTGTATTTCCTGTAGAAAGTTTTCTTCTCTCTCTGAAGTAGCTTAATGAGGAATTCTAAAGTTCTTCAAAACCTTTATCTAGTTTTCCATTTCCTTCCTCAAACCCATAACTTGCTGTATGAATGGAGCCAACTTACGGCATGAAGAAACAAAGGGGTTTACTGTGTTTCAATTGTTGGTATTTGTAAAGCTTCCCAGAAGAGAAACATCTTAAGTTCTCTGCAGCAAAAGAAAAAAAAATTGCACAAGATATGGTCATTTAGTTTATTCAGAGGATAGTGAACAGCACAAGGCCATTTGTAACATAAAATTATATGACTTACATATTATAACACTAAGCATTTCCTTTTGCTTTGACAGAAGAACATAAGAGACTTCACAGAAACCATATGATTTCCATTTTCTTTATATTTATTACAAGGGAAAAACAGATACCAGTTCCAGTCCAGTTTAAATGAGGAAGTACATTTGAAGTACTAAACCAAAATGTTCTCAGACAAGGTAATTTCAAATTCTCATTACATTTATTACATAATGCAGAATTTAGTTTGTTATACTCTGTGTGCTATCCTTTCAGAAATCAAACTGCCAAATTAATTACCTTGTCCATAACGGAGTAAAAGAATTAGGAAAAAAATTCAGTATGGTCAATCCACTTCCAAATTTTTGTATGTCTTCTATGAAACACTTAACAAGCAGGTCTTAAGGTAAATACAGTAATTATAAAAAACTTTGCTAAATTTCAAGGCAATGAAAGAAGTTCACTGTCTGACCTCTATATAAATAAATGCAACGAGTTCTTGCATTATTTTGCTTGATTCTGTACAAGTTTCAGTAATTAATTTTATTTAAATATAACTCTTACAACAATCTAATCCATGCTCTTAATGAAAATGAGAAGTCAAGGTTGACAGTTCTAATACAGAACTTGCACAACAGTTACCTTAACACTGACTAAACAAGGAATGGCATATAAAAAATATTTAGAAACTACACTTTTTAAGCTGAAGTTTTATCTCAGATTCATTATGAACATGATTTTTGCAAGGTGACTTTTATCCTTTAGTATGCAATTTCATTCTTTGTCTGGTAAACAAAGTGTACAAGTTTGACAGCAAACTTTACAGAATAATTGCCTTTGGCCTCAGTCTTACAAAGACCTATTTACACATTTGAGATAAGTAAGCATCTTCTTCCCTTTAAATTCTATACATATGTTCAAGTTTTAAGCATATATTTGGATCTACAAAATCCCGCAAGATAAAATGTCTTTCAAATATACATCTTAGGCCATTGAGAGTGCTACAGTGAACCAACCTTCTGCTAAATTGCCCACTCCCCATCACATGGGCATCTCTGGAAAATAAAGCACTTGCTTCCACAGTTCATTCCTTGGTGCTGATGTGTTTTGACTGCTGAAAGGAGCTACTGGTCTGGGTGATGGGTGTAGGGCAGTTTTTCAAAGGCCCACTGCCAATGGCAGATCATTTTCATGGAAAAGCAGCTATTAACACCAAGGAGTAAATGTTGTCTGCACATAACTGAAACAACCCAGATAATAACTAAGGTATAAAAACCATTCTATTGGTCTTATGATACTCTAGCAACAAGGTAGATTTTTTTCCTCAGTTTAAGATTTAACCTGCACCCAAAATGAACGCCTGCTATATAACGGCATATTCATGCCGCCATGAGAATTTCAGAAGCACTGGTTAATTACAAAAAGACCCAACCAACACCCCAAAAAACAAAACCAAACCAAACCCAAAACCACCACCACCAAAGCCCAAAGCAAGATGCAATGGCAAAGTAGTATATGACTTTTTACAGAAGGCCTCATTGTGATAAATTATATACAGCATAGTGTTCTCGTTTTCCTTAAAGTGCTTCTATCACCGTATCAATATATGATCAGCTATTGTTTGAGGAGGTCTTTCAGTACAGCTCCAGCGCTGGCATCGGGTGACACTGGCAGTGGTGTAAAACTGGGCAATGCATCAGAAATAGGTTTCATAAGCAGATGTCCAGAACTACTAGCAGGTGTTATGAGGGGCACTGCTGCAGATCGAGGTGCTAAAAATGGATTTGTATCTGGTCTTCTGCTCGTACCTGAAACTGCAGAATCTGAAATATAAAAACACCCCAAACCCAAAATTCAGCAACAGAAGCACTTTGTTAGAAAGCATTCATAATATACCAAATTTTACAGCACTTGGTCACAAATAAGTTCTAAAATGAGAACTTTTGAATATGAAAATCCTATCCTGCCATAAACCACAGATGCTCTCAAAGATTTTCATTCTGTCTTTTCTCATCTTAGATCTCACCTACCACTGTTTTTTTGTAAAAAAAAAAATTCTTCAGGCCACAGTTACAAGACTGACTTAAAGATAAGGGCACTCCCAGGATCTACCAGCCAAATTGTGCTTGTCAGCAGCTGAAATTCAGTAACAGTTCAGGTTACCTGAAAAAAATCTACAAATCTCTGTGACAAGCAACACAAACACCCTTTCCCAAGGATCACTCCAAGCATACAATGCCAGACAGGAAGTTATCTGTCACATTGACTCTGGTACTATACAAATGTGTAAGGGCCCTTATGCAAGCATTATAAAGCAGCACACGGGTAGCTTCCCACCCCAAGGCATATTGTCACAGCTTCCCCTGTTTCAAGTAAACTCCTGCAAATAAACATCACAGACAGCAAGACACAATTTAGACTTCAGACAAAACTTGATGTTTACTCCTTTGTCAAGTTCTAACATGCTAGCTTTAATTGAGTATTAATAAACTTCAAAAAAAACCTAACAACTGACTTGCCCCTCAGTACCAACCCCATCAAAACATCACTCAGCTCCAGGTGTAACTTGTTCCAGGTTCTCACACCAGATGCAGAGCAGAAACTAAACTGACATTTCCACATGTTACTGTTTGAGTAGGTGTTTTCTGTTCAGATTTTTTTGTTTCAAAAGAGGCCTTTCATCATGTAATCATCCTGGTTCTCACAAATGCATTCATGTGGATATTACACTGGCATTTGTGTCCAGCACTTAAAAACTGCTACCATGTGGCTTGCTTCTAGAAAGAAAAAAACATAGTGACTGTCTAGATTTACAAGCCAGCAATTTAGCTCTAGAAGGGATAGAAGGAACCAAGAATTTAGTTCTTCCTGACATGGAAATTGTGGCTGTTGTTTTTTTCCCTTTCGTTTTGTTCTGGTTTTATTTGATTGTTTTGTTTGGTTGTTTTTTTTTTTTTTCTGCCAAGTGGAACAGGTAACTTACCTATACTATTACTGTTACACTACAAGGAAAAGAAGAAAATTCATCTTAATTTAGATTTATTTAAAAATAAATGCTGCTTTCAGAGATAAACTGGTATTTCACAGTAGACATTTATACTCTGTAACTACTTAGGCAAATTGAAAGGATTTTTTAGCACAGCATGTATTTCTTTCTCTGCAGATGTGTAGGTTTTAGACTGTGGTTTTTCGTTTTGGTGGGCTTTTTATTTTTTGAGTTTACAGTCAAAAGTTTCAATCAAAACCAAGCTTTTGCAAATGAGCACAACTCAAGGTGAAGACTTAAATGCATGTAAAAAATTGAGTACAAACTGGATCAATTAAACTGAAAATTTGAATCTTATATTAATATAGCTCTGTCTAAATAATTTCAATATACGTAATTATAAGCATACTTGTTCTCTGCCTTAGGGGAAAAAAAAAAAAAATCAAAGTTAACACTCATGCACATCTTACAGAGATTTCTAAACAGGCCATATACTTAACTCATTTTATGTCAGTCCTCTCTGAGCAACCAGGTCTACATACCAGAGAGGTTGGTATAACTTGAATTCTTCACTCAGTGAGACCCAAGCTGATCAACAGGGATGCTGAAAATCAGGACTGGGTTCATTGATATTCTGCATGGAATTGTCTACACAGTATCTGTGTGGCTCTTAACAGGTGCTGTTAAAGCCTTTCCATATCAAAGAGAATTTTGTCTCTCTAATCTTCTGTATTGAGATTTCAGGAAGCAGGGTATAGATAGAAGCAGTGGGAAGAAGGGGTGGAGGAAAAAGAGAAAAAAAAAAAGAGAGAAAGTAGGTAATTGGGAAATTTAATTCATAGTTTACAAGTGAAGAAACACACAGTCACTGAAATCCCCTTGAAAATTCTGGATTTAGTTATTTGTATTGTGTGTAAAGATTCAAATTTTCTCTTGTTACGTTACCTTGCATTTGGCTGTTGGATGGAGTACCAGTTCCTGCTGCTCCTAAAGGTTTCATACCATGAACAGTGAGCTTAGGTGGAGGAAGGCTTGGGCGAGATTCTGTTTCAAGGAATTTCACAAACAATTCTGAAAAAGACTACAAGAGACTACTACTTATTACATTGTATTGATACTCTGCTGAAAAGTATGTAAGTGAAAAAATACAGACATACACAGAATGAAAAGCTGCCAACAACCTCCAAAGAATTTTGTATCGGTACTAACTAGCCCTTAGCGAAAGATGATGATTATTTTTTTCCCCAAAAATACTATTTTTTTTGTCCTCTCATTAAGTGCTATTTATATGAAAAGGATAAACTCTAAAGATAAGACATATAATTCCATCACTGATTTAAGCCAAGTGTTTCAAGAATGCCACACTGCTACTGACCATCAAAGGATTTCCTGTGTCTATGCTCAAGCAAATCATTCTTCCAGAAACACTTTAAACTTAAACATTTCTCTAAAACCCATTCCTTTATTTGGCATAAAGTCTTGAATAAAGGAAGCATGAAACAGTTGAGGTGTCAGTAGCATCACAAGATAAAATTGTGCATAGTAAAGCTTGCACTATTCATGCAGAAGCATTAATATTCCTCTTATACAACCATAGCAAATCAAACTACAATCCTCTGGTGGCCTAAGTGCCTGCAGTATTTTAGAGGGCAAAAACCCAATCCCTACACTTCAAGATAGTTTACAAGAATTAATTCTCTACTTGCTTTTCTAGCTCAACGAGCAAAACATCAAAGTTAATCCAAAAAGCTCAATCCCTCAGTGCTTTATCTTTGAGTGCATTATTTAGTGGTCTCCAAAACAGAAAGTTCTATAGGTTAACTGCTCCCATGGACCATGCTATGTCAGCTGCTGCTTTACAGTATCTGAAAGCTTAAATCATTAACTTTATGTGCTGTATGTAAGAGGCAGCTGAGAAAGATTTTCAAATGAAATTTAAAGGACACATGGGAACAGTCATCAAAATACAATGTCATGGTCCTCTACTCTGTTGAGTATTGCAGAATTTCAGACTCCCATATGTATTTAACCTGCATCCACTTGCAAGCTGAAGTCCATACTGTAAGAAGTCAGTGATCCCAGGAATCAGTGAAACAGTAAATGGATTTCTGTATTAGTCCAACACTTAGTATTGTATGATTGTCAGCAATACCTAAATATTTATTTAGTGCAGGAAAAAACCCTTATGCCAAAGCACTTACACAAAACCAAAAAAATAATGCAAGGTCCAGTAGCATTAGTAAGTGAAGCCAAATATACTGATGAACCAAACATCAGCATTAACATGTAACTGCCCCATTTTTCCCACTCAAACACAGAGAATGCACAATTAATTCTTACACTATTAAAAATGTTTTGATGAGTTGGCCTCAAAGGGGTACTAGGGACACTCTTTGACCCAGCTCCTCCACCAAGCCAGCCAGTCACCCATCTTGTAACTCCTCTTTGGTCTTCAGATAATAACTAGAAAGTATTAAAAGAAGTTAGGAAATAAGAAACAAAGCAGTAGGGAAAAGAAACTGCAACGCTGTGCTCATTATATTTATCCACCGTAATTATGTAAGAATTCTACAGATTAAAATTAAAAAGTCATCTACTGTCAAAAATCTTCTCTGCCTCCCAGACACTAAGAGTTTAAAAAACTTGGCTTTTTATTTAAGAGTGTAACCCACACATTCTTCACAATACCTAGTAGTATTGTGGCTGGCTGACTTTTCTCTAACTGACGTATTAGAGCTATTATGCACAACAGTTAAATCCCTTCTTATCTGCAGCAGCACTCCTCAGCAAAATGAGATCCATTCTATTATAACAATGTTATCAAAAGATTCCATTAAGAGCAGCATGTCCCACATAAAAAAAAAAAATAATTCAGATGAGAGAACAAAGCCCATACTTTTCCCACAAGAATTGCAGGGACACGTTTAGTTTAGCAGCATGTCACTCTATTTTCAGGTAAGAGTACCACAAGTGAAAAAGGAAGTTAACTTTCTGCAAGGTATTACCTGATCGAGCTCTTCCTTTTTTATTCCCAAGATACTTCCCATTAACCTTAACACTTCAGGACGTTTACTTTTTGGAGTATGAAAATGTCCAACAAAGAGATTTTTCATCAGGAGCCTGCAGAACAAAGCAAGGTTGTTATAGAATCTGCTCTTACATAATAGAAGATATTGTAATATCAATGCCTTTATCCCTCGTATTCTTGCCTAATTTATGAGAATCCAAATAAAAAAATCTAATATAAGGAACTAAAAGCATACCTCATCAATTTCCTTCCCACACAAGTTAAAATATTTCTTACACAGTAAGTTTTGATTTGGACAGTACCAGTAATATTACATTCACTAAGATGAAACTGAATGGTACAAATGCAAGTTTTGATGTAAGGACTATGATCAAGGAAAATGTTTATACGAAGACCTTGACCCAAGGCAGCATTTAAACAGATACTTATGTGCAATCCCAAAACAAGACATAAGGGGATAAGGGAACCCATTTGCCTATCCCTCTTTCCCTCTTTTAGTTCTAATGGGTTAAAGTCAGAGAGATTTACATGACATCCAGGTGATGCTAGCTACATGAAAGGGCTTGCTGTTCCCGCCTCAGGTATTTATAACAGAAGTTCATTGAGACCGTTTATATCTGCCAAGCTCACACTATTGAAGTGTGCTTCTACTTAAGAAACACATCAGTAATCCAAATTTACATACACACTGGTTTTACTAAATCAAAATTACTACTTACAAGCACCATGCAACATCAAAATAATTTTACAAAATCACATACAGAAGCCCAGCTCTGCATTAGTTGTGCAACTGTGTCAGTACCATATTGTGAGGAATAAAACCAAAAAATGTGTATCGAGTCTGGCATCAAAGACTTACTTGTCCACTTTTCCTTCCGTGCTGTTCATAAGATTCATTAGTTTATTTTGCATATCTTCTAACATTTCTCTTCTGATCTCACCTACAAAAAGTTATGTCACAGCAAATAAACAAAAACTGAAGCTCCATTGCAAAACCTATTAATACACTCTTTTTAAAAGAAGCTAATATTCCCATGGTGCTTTTTTTAAAAAGAACAACCAAAATCAGAGTGATTCTTTACTAAAAAGAGTCAACTTAAGTGATTATTATTTTCGACATAAAAATCTCTGAAACTACACTAAATGCAGGAAAACAGAGAAAATAATTAACTGCAGATGTGATGAACTGCTCTGTTCTACCTAGGTAATAGAAATGGAAAAAAATTCTTGATCCTCAGTTCCATGGTGGCAACCTTTTTTCATGATCTGATCAAACTGCATGTTGGCATCAGGACTTTTGAGCTGAGAATTTAACCTAAAATATTTCCTAAAGCCAGCTATTCTGCATACTCCATCAGGTTACTAAAATCTTGGTACTAAGAAGTTCTCCAGTGTCCCAGGAGAATTATCAGCTAGCGGAGCTGTCTTGCTGGGGCAAAACAGGCCCTGAGCACTTGCTTGCAATGCTGATGCCCTGTCTGGTTGGTTGGGTTTCAAATTTCTCTCCTGCCAGTGGTCTATTTTGCCTCGAGGAGCGATTGAAGGGGTTTTGCTCGGCAGGGCTTGACCTCACTTGCTTCCAGGCTATGCTGCTCCTCCTTCTGCGGCAGGGTACTGCAGGCTAGCCCCGGGGAACACGTGGCTCCCTCCCAGGTTTTGTGTTCCTTTCGGCAGTATGTTCAGCCTCTGCTACCCTCTCTGCCTCGTGATTGCATCGAGAGCATCAACTGGAATTTTAACTTCCTCGTTTATTACTTCAGCACTGATCAGTGAGTAAATGTGACTACTAAATCAATTGGAGTCTCTGGTTTTCCCGCCAACAGCCCTGCCCAGGGCAAAGGGAATCCGTTTCTGTGGCTGGCAGCGTCGCTTGCCGCTCCTCACCCTTGGATATTTGCATCTCTTTATTTCTTCTCTAAGCTACTTTAAAATTTCCTTTATGCCTTTTGTGTAAACGATTCCCAACTGGGTATTCAGACTTTGGTAAATTGTAAATAGTTCACTGTTTAGGGGTGTGTATTTGTTTGGAGTGGGAATTCCTGTTAATAAAGTTTTAATATTTAGTATTTCCCGAATATCAAATTTGAATATTCATAATAAGAGCAACATCAGTAACTTGTTTTGGGTCTCTTCTGTTAGGACCTTTTGCACTCCTGTTAACCAATGCAAGTTCTTGAAATGGCACGCTAGGACACACTAACGCATCCTAGAACCAGTGTTGTGCTTCTCAGTTCTACACTGGCATGAAAGGCTCCGCAGAGATTTATGCCAGATTCCACATACTTTTGGGAATACAAACATTCAGTTAAAAATGGCAGAAATTAAATGCCAAAGCTACCATGAATCAAGGACAAAACTGAGAGGAAAATGGCCAATGTTCAGTCAGCTACCATAGTCTGCAATTTAAGTGAATAGTCCAGTTTTACATGTTAACTAGTAGGAGTTTGTCTGAGAGTGTGCCAGGAGTCACTATACTGACTTCCTGCCTTTTTTGCACACCAGCTCCCAATTCCGATGCTGTTCTGCAGTTGCTGCAATGACATCAGTTCATCTAGAATATCACAACACTGATAATGACATTTTTCCTTACAAAAAGGACCCTACTTTTTCTCTCCCCAAAACCTGAAACAGGAACTATTAGAAAAGTAACAGAGGAGTTTAGATGTTACATCCATTAGTACTGTAACTTTTCAGATTTCTGAAATTTCTGATTTCAATCAATGATTTTTCTATTTTCTACACACTTGAGCCTCACAACATCAGAGTATTTAATGAGAGACATAAATGTAGTGGCCCATTTCATCAGAAGCAGCCATGGTATGATATTGTTATATTAACTCTTCTGCAATAATTTCACAGCACCAACTCAGTACAATTGTAAAATTCCACTAACATGAATTACTTGTTAGCTCAAGCACGGGATATACCCAATTACCCAAATCATTCTGTGCCAGAAACTCAGGCCTCCTCTGACCTCTCACAAAACTCATAAAAATAAAGCTCATAATAATAAAATCCATAAAGTTTTACTTTATAAAACCTCAGATATACTAGGAACTACATAGAAGTAGCTGATGTTCAAGTTTCTACAAAAACCATAGAGTACAAAGTGCTACCAAAAAAAACTTAATTAAAACCCTAAGCACAAGACTTAAGAACACTATCAGTAAAATGTTCTCAGACAAAAAAAAAACGCAAGAAAAAATCCCAAATTCAAACAAAATAATCCCTCACAAAAACAAGCCAACCCCCCAAAAAAATCCCCCCAAAAAATTGCAACAACCAAAAAACCACAAACCAAACCACCAAAACACCCAAACACCAAACAACCAAACACAAAACCCACCAACAAAAAAACCCCCAAAAACCAAGGTACAAAGAATTCTTTGTAGGATAACCTACAAGCAGCTGCACCTCAAGACAGCAAAAACACAATTTTTCATCCCACTGGAGTTCTGCATTTGAAGTTACTTTTTTCCTAATGAAAGTACAAGTAAGTCTTAATCACACACAAAAGCTCAACAAGTATAACATGGGCTGTCCATGTGAAAACCAACTCTATCCTACAGTAATACGAGCAGAAATTACGAGCTTTTTCTCCTCTTCCTGTATAAGATTGAATGCTTACCTCCAAATCCTATGGAAAAACTGCTGATCAACTTCATTTCCCTGCCATTTTAAAACCTCTTGGCCTTGTGCTAATGAAAAGCACTTCTTAATTTACAAACAAAACAAAAGATACACTTTCCTTGAACCTATCTTGCAGCTGATTTCTTAAAAATCTCAACATTTTTGTATGAAAAGTGACTTCTATACATTTTTATACCTGTGCTGGTTTGAGGCTAATTGGAATATTTTAATGGAGAAAATTAT
>WBNM01006880.1:2500-11659 GCA_013399055.1 Ramphastos sulfuratus | reverse complement strand
CCCCTGCCATAGGCAGGGACACCTCCTCCTAGAACAGGTCACTCAAGGCACCAGCACATACCCAATCCATCCAGTGCCAGCTGCTGCATGGGGCAGCCAGGCCCTGCCAAGGCTGCTGGGAGCATGCTGTGGCTGGGGGGGTTTGGAGTGAATGTATCTTTGATCCCATTCTGTGTTTCTGTGCTCCACAACCTCCCTGGGCAACCTGTGCCAGTGTCTCACCACCCTCACTTCTTCCTAACCTCCAGTTTCAATCTCCCCTCTGCCAGTCTAAACCCATTCCTCCTCCTCCTGCTGTCATCACAAGCCCTTGTCAATAGTCCCTCCCCAGCCCTCCTGTAGCCCCCTTCAGATCCTGCAAGGCCACTCCAAGCTCTCCTGGAAGCCTTCTCCTCTCCAGGCTGCAGAGCCCCAACTCTCTCAGCCTGTCCTCACAGCAGAGCTGCTGCAGCCCTCTCAGCATCTTGGTGGCCTCCTCTGGACTGGCTCCAACACTTCCATGTCCTGCTTGAGTTGAGGGCTCCAGAACTGCACACAGCAGAGTGTGGAAGGTTCAGAGGTCTCCAACCACACCCTTGGTCCCCTGTTTTTGTTTTGTTTTCCTTCCCAGGGCTGCCATTGCTGTTAACCTTCTTTCTCCTTCCCAAGCTGCAGATTGTGATTGGCGTGTGGCATTAATTAAGGCATATAATTTATGACACCAGAGCTGGAAATTAATAAGTGACAATCTAATTACAGCCCTTTGCCTAATTGTCCTTCAGGAATATAAAGATTGACACTCCAGAGCTGCCAGTGGAAAGCTCTCAAAAGAGGCAGAGCAGCTGAGGGTAATCAGCAGCCAAGCTAAGAGTAAACAGCTCCATTGTGAGGGACAGCCTGGTGGGGAAAACACTTCTCTGGTGGCCCTGGTTCAGTTGACAAATGCACCCAGTTGTGCCACTCAGGCTCCACCTTCAGTGCAAAGCAGAACTTGCCCTGGCAAGACCTTTCCTGTCCTGGGCATTGAGGTTGCCTCTTCAGATCATAGAATGGACCTCAAAGCTCAGCCAGGTCCAACCCCCCTGCCCATAGGCAGGGACACTTGCCACTAGAAAAGGTCACTCAGGGTCTCATCCAGCCTGGTCCTGAACACCTCTAGGGAGGCTGTGGAGCACAGAAGCACATTCTGTGCTTCTGTGCTCCACAACCTCCCTGGGCAACCAGTTCCAGCTCTGCTATGGACACCTCCCACTGGAACAGGTCCTTCAAGGCCTCATCCAACCTGGTCCTGAACACCTCCAGGGAGGAAGGTTGTGTCCAGACAGGCTGCCACGTCCAACCCTAGGATGGGCTCAGGTTAGAAGGGAGCTCAGAGCTCAGCCCCTCCAACCTCCCCACCATGCCCAGGGACACCTCTCAGCTAGGCTCAGCTGCTCAAGGTCTCATCCAGCCTGGCCTTGAATAGGCAGGAGGCAGCCACAGGCTCCCTGGGCAGCCTGTGCCAGGCTCTCAGCACCCTCACCCTGCACAACTTCTGCCTCAGCTCCACTCTCAGCCTGCTCTGCCTCAGCTCCAAACCATTGCCCCTTGGCCTGCCTCAGACCCCCTCAGCACAAGTCCCTCTGCAGCCTTCCTGCAGGCTCCCTTCAGCTCTTGGAAGAGATCCTTCATCTGCAGAGCAACAGCAGCTCAGCAGAAGGCAGATGGAGTGTTCAGAGGTGGCACTGGAGGCACAGCAGAGTGGAGCTGCCTGTGGGTACCCTGCACAGAACCATAGNGCAGAGCACAGCAGAGGGGCAGGATCACCTCCCTCACCCTGCTGCCCACACTGCTCCTGCTGCAGCCCAGGCTCTGGTTGCTCTCTGGGCTGCAAGTGCACACTGCTGGCTCCTGTTGAGCTTCTCCTCCACCAGCACCCCCAAGTCCCTCTCCTCAGGGCTGCTCTCCAGCCTGGATTGGTGCTTGGCATTGCTTTGACCCAGCCACAGGAGCTTGCACCTCTAAGAAGGAATTCTGGAGCCTGTTGTGCCACACTGGCAGTGCCTGGGGCAGGGTGCCTGGGTTAAAGCAGGTGCAGGTCGATGCCTCAGCCTTGGGTGCTGCCCATGATGATCACTGATTCTTTTCCCTTGCTGTCCCCTGGCCGTGGAAGTGCCTCCAGTCGCAGGGGGCTGCGATTCGTTCCTGCTGGGAGACACCAAAGCTCAGCTCTAGGAAGTCCTTTTTTGTTGCTGGGATAAAAAAAATAAAACCCTCCCAGATGCAAGATGTGAAGTGGTGATGGGCAGGGACCCCTGGGGGTTGCTGGGTTGGGTTGGTTTTTTTTTTGGGTTCTAATAGCAAGAGCAGGGGATCGATAAAGCTGAGGGGAAGGTGGCAGCAGCTGTAAGCAGCCTGGTCGAGGGGCTGTAATCCTGATGAATAATGTTGCTGTCATAACAGCAGGGATAATTTAATGCTGACACTTAGCAGGGTGATAAATAGCTTGTCAGGCACAGGCAGTGACAGAGTCAAGTGAAACTGCCCGTGACAACTTCTGAAATATTAATCTTCTACTAGGCTGTGACTGGGCTGCAGGGGCAGGAGGCTGCAGGGGCTGGAGGCTGCAGGGGCAGGAGGATGCACGGGCTGGAGGATGGAGGGGCAGGAGGATGGAGGGGCTGGAGGATGCACGGGCTGGAGGCAGGGAAGGAGGGGAGGTGGAAGGGGAAGGAGGTTGGAGAGGTAGGAGGATGGAGGGGTAGAAGGATGGAGGGGCTGGAGGATGGGAGGGACAGGAGGATGAGAAGGGCAGGAGAATGGGAAGGAGGTTGGAGGGGCAGGAGGATGGGAGGGACAGGAGGATGAGAAGGGCAGGAGAATGGGAAGGAGGTTGGAGGGGCAGGAGGATGGGGGGGTAGGAGGAGGGGGGGGCGGGGGGAGGGGAGGGACAGGAGGAGGGGAGGGGAAGGAGGTTGGAGAGGCAGGGGGCTGAGAGGGGAGGCCCTGGGTAATAGAAACAAATTGCCTGGAGGGCCCCCAAAATGCTTTGGTTGTGCAGGGACATTTCCCTTGGCAGGGGAAGGACCTCCAGTGAGAGGTGTCCTGTACAGCACATTTGTCCTCCTTAGAGCAGCAGTTGTCATAGTTCTCCTCTTCAGAGTATTTATTGAGCATAATTCTTCTCTTTGGAGTATTTATTGGTCACATTTCTCCTCTTTGGAGTATTTATTGATCACATTTCTCTTCTTTGGAGTATTTATTGATCATATTTCTCCTCTTTAGAGTATTATTTAAAACTTTCCTCTATAGTGTTTATCATATTTCTCCTCTTTATAGTATTTATCATATTTGTCCTATTTATAGTAGTCTTCATAGTATTTCTCCTCTTTATAGCATTTATGTTTATAGTATTGATCTTATTTCTCCTCTTTATAGTATTTATCCTATTGATAACATTTATCTCACTTATAACTTTTATCCTATTGATAATTTTCTATCCTATTGGCATTTTTATTCTAATTACAATATTTATTCTACATAAGTATTTATCCTACCCATAATTTTTATCCTATTGATAATTTTTATCCTGTTTATAACATTTATCCTACTTACAGTATTTATCCTACTGATAATTTTTATCTTATTGATATTTTTTATCCTAATTATCATATTTATTCTACATATCTATTTATCCTACTTATAATATTTATCCTATTGATAATTTTCCCCTATTGATTTTTTATCCTACTTATATTTATCCTATTGAAAATTTTCCCCTATTGATTGTTTTATCCTACTTATTTATCCTATTGATAATTTTCCCCTATTGATTTTTTTATCCTACTTATATTTATCCTATTGATAATTTTCCCCTATTGATTTTTTTTTTATCCTACTTATAAATTTTATCCTATTGATAATTTTTCTCCTACTGCTTAGAACTATTCAAACCACTCAGCCAGCCACTAAGAGAAGAGGTCAGACATAGAATCCTGGGTTGGAAGAGACTTTCAAAGGTCATTTAGCCCAGCTGCCCTGCAGGGAGGTCTTCAAAGAGCCCCACAACAGCCCACACCTGAGTAGCCTCCTCCCATGTTCTCCACCCCTCTTGGCTCCCTACTTTCCTTTCCTTCCTCTGTACCACCCTTGGTTGTAGACTGCTGGGGAAGAACACATCAGCCAACCACTGAGGAAAGGAAGGAGCCATAGAATCCTGGGTTGGAAGGGACTTTCAAAGGTCATCTACAGCTGCTCTGCAGGGAGATCTTCAAAGAGCCCCAAAACAGTTTACCCCTGAGCAGCCTCCTCCCATGTTCTCCATGCCTCTTGGTTCCCTACTTTCCTTTCTTTGTACCACTCTTGGTTGTAGGCTGCTTGGACAGAGTCAGACCACTCAGCTAACCACTGAGGAAGGGATGGAGTCACAGAGTCCTGGGCTGGAAGGGACTTTCAAAGGTCATCTACAGCTGCCCTGTAGGGAGGTCATCAAAGAGTCTACACCTGAGTAGCTTTCTCCCATGTTCTCCATACCTATTGGTTCCCTCTTTCCTTTTTCCATACCACTCTTAGGTTGTAGACTGCTTGGGAAGATTTAGACCATTCAGCCAACCACTGAGGACAGGGAAGAGTCAAACCACTCAGCCAACCACTGAGGACAGGAGTCAAACCACTCAGCCAATCACTGGCCAAGGAGTCAAACCACTCAGCCAATCACTGAGTAAAGGAAGGAGTTAAACCACTCAGCCAAGCAGTGGGGGAAGGGAAGAGTCAGAGTGGTGGGTTGGAGGGGATCTCTGAAAGTCCTCCCTGCAGTGAGACCTTCTATGACCTCCCCTCCCTCCCCACACCCAGCAGTTGCTCCTCAGAGGGCCAGATCCTTCCACGCTGCCTGGAGCCTCCTCTTCATCTCAGCTGAAGCCTTCTCAAAAGTAAGTCTCTGGTGTTCCTCATTGCTTGCTCTTCCTCACCCACTCACTGAGCAGTCTGCTGGGAGGGAGATGCAGAACATCAACGTTGATGCTGCAGGAGAGCTCAAAGTGTCATGGGAAACAATGATCTGCTGTAGGGAGCTGACTGCATCCCAGGCTTGCTCTGACTGGTTGGGACTTCCTCCTGGCAGAAAGTGACCTCTGACAGGGCACGGAGTAGAGAGGTTCTGTGGCTGGTTTGCTGCATGACTTTAACTTACAACTGGAGTGGAGAAGAGGGGAGGGCTCCCTGCAGCAAGGAGTGGGCAGGAATTTGTGTTCCTGCAAGGAGTAGTTACTTGATGGGCATGAGCTTGTGTTCCTGCAAGCTGTAGTTGCTCAGTGGGCATGGGTTTGTGTTCCTGCAAGGTGTAGTTGCTCAACGGGCATGAGTTTGTGTTCCTGCAAGCTGTAGTTGCTCAGCGGGCATGGGTTTGTGTTCCTGCAAGCTGTAGTTGCTCAGTGGGCATGGGTTTGTGTTCCTGCAAGCTGTAGTTGCTCAGTGGGCATGGGTTTGTGTTCCTGCAAGGTGTAGTTACCCAATGGGCATGGGTTTGTGTTGCTGCAAGGTGTAGTTGCTCAGTGGGCATGGGTTTGTGTTCCTGCAAGCTGTAGTTGCTCAGTGGGCATGGGTTTGTGTTCCTGCAAGCTGTAGTTGCTCAGTGGGCATGGGTTTGTGTTCCTGCAAGCTGTAGTTGCTCAGTGGGCATGGGTTTGTGTTCCTGCAAGCTGTAGTTACCCAATGTGTGTTTCTCCAAGCTGCAGCCCATTACCTGCTTTGACTTTGAAGTGCAGGAGGACCTGCTGGGGCTGTTGGGAGGCTGCATCCCAGATTCCTGTGGGGTTTTGCTGCAGCAGTGATGCTTTCTTGCTGCTGCTTGGGAGTTGTTGCTTTGCACTGAGCCGATTCATGGTTTGCATTTGATCAGTTTGGTCATTTTTTATATCTCCATGTACATATCTCAGCTTTTTGGTGTTGTTTTTACCTTTCTAAACTCCAAACTGCTTCAAGACACAGAGCAGGCTTGGTGGCAGACAACTAAGAAATCCCAGAGTGAGGAAAAATGGGAGAAGAATAAACAGTTCCTGTGCAGGAGAGGAGATGTAGGGGGGAAGCAAATCAGAAAGAAATTCAGATGTGAGCTTTTTTGGGTGTAAGGCTTTAAGTTTTGGGTAACTCTGAGTTCATCTGGAGGATCAAAGTAGCCCCAGCCTGGACTTTGGAGGCTGTGGATGGCTCGATGGGCAGTGAGCTCTGTGGGGTGTGTGAGAAGGAAATGAACAGCAGTGACCTCTGCAGACAGCTCCTCCTTGGGAGCTCATCTTCATCAGCTGAGATGTTGTTTTCTAACTGCTCCTCCTCCTCTTCCTCTCCTTTCTGGCTGCCTCCCTTGAGTTGCAGCACTCAGTGATGCCTCCACTCAGTGAGGATTTCATTGTGGGTCAGCTTTGGTGCACAAAGGGGCTGGGAGAGAGGCTGAGCCCTCCATGGGAGGGGAAGAGCTGGGACCTATTGTCCAGGGCATGTTGAGGGCAGGCTGGACTGGTTTGGGGACCATTTTTATTCCTCATGTTCACCTGCTGAGGACTTCTCAGCTGAGCAGAGTTGATAAATATCAAATATTCCAAAGAGCTCAGCAATTCTATTTCCTAGGAAGGTAGTGAGACAATGGAACAGGTTGCCCAGAGAAGTCGTAGACCTCACCTCTGGAAGTCTTGAAGCTCAGGCTGGGTGAGGCTTTGAGCAAGCTGATCTGGTGGGAGGTGTCTGGGGTGGAGTTGGAACTAGATCATCTTGAAGGTCCTTCCCAGCTTAAGCCATGCTCTGCTCCCAGAAATTGTAGCTTGTTTGTGTGACTTTGGCCAGTCAGAGGCTCCTGTGGGGATTCCCAACAGCCACCTGCAGTGCTGGGGCCAGCTCTGGGCTCCCCAGTTGAAGAAGGGCAGGGAGCAGCTGGGGAGCAGACAGCAAAGGGCTGCAGTGAGGGGCCTGGAGCAGCTCTGTGGGGAGCAAAGGCTGAGAGAGTTGGGGCTGCTTAGGCTGCAGAAGAGCAGCCTGAGGGGAGCTCAGCAGTGCTGATCAATCCTGCAGGGGTGGGTGGCAGGAGGGTGGCACCAGGCTGTGCTCAGTGGTGCCCAGGGACAGGACAAGGGGTAAGGGGCACAGACCTGACCAGCAGGAGTTCCACCTGGGCATGAGGAGGAGCTTCTGCAATGTGAGGGTGCTGGAGCCCTGGAGCAGGCTGCACAGGGAGGTGGTGGAGTCTCCATCTCTGGAGCCATTCCAAACCCACCTGGATGTGTCCCTGTGTGACCTTCTCTGGGTGAGGCTGCCTTGGCAGGAGGGTTGGACTGGATCATCTCCAGAGGTCCCTTCCAGCCCCTGCCCTGCTGTGATTCTTGTGGCCAAAGGTTTCATCCCTTTTAGGAGCCACAGGTCAAGAGAGACCTTAAGGCACTGCACTTGTTCAAGGGTTGTGACAGATTTGAGTCTCTTCTGAGGTTATCTCCATGGTCCTCCTGGTTGTGGCTGCACCTTGGCCCCTGGAGGAGAGACAGGGGAGGGTGGTGCTGGAGTGGGAGGGAGGAAACAGTGGAACAGGCTGCCCAAGGAGGTGATGGAGTCACCACCTCTGGAGGTATTGCAAAGCCATGGAGATGTGGCACTTGGGGCTGGAGCAGCTCTGCTGTGGGCACAGGCTGAGGGAGCTGGGGGGGTGCAGGCTGCAGAGGAGAAGGCTCCAGGGGGAGCTGAGAGCTGCTGCCAGTGCCTGAAGGGAGCCTGCAGGAAGGCTGCAGAGGGACTTGTGCTGAGGGGGTCTGAGGCAGGCCAAGGGGCAATGGTTTGGAGCTGAGGCAGAGCAGGCTGAGAGTGGAGCTGAGGCAGAAGTTGTGCAGGGTGAGGGTGCTGAGAGCCTGGCACAGGCTGCCCAGGGAGCCTGTGGCTGCCTCCTGCCTATTCAAGGCCAGGCTGGATGAGACCTTGAGCAGCTGAGCCTAGCTGAGAGGTGTCCCTGGGCACGGGAGGAGCTGAGGAGGACTGTTGGAGTTGCTGAGCTCTGAGCTGCCTTCTAACCTGAGCCGTTCTGGGATTCTATGATTCTGTGATTCCATATTCTATGATTCCCTGAGGCCATGGTTCCATGATTCTGATTCCTGCCTGGGGTTGGATGAAGCTTTGACTGACCTGGGCTAGTGAAGGGTGTCCCTGCCTGTGGCAGAGGGCTTGGAGTCGATGATCTCTGAGGTCCTCTCCAACATAAACCATTCCATCCCATCCTATAGTTTAGTGATGGACTTGCTGGAGCAAGCTTGATAGTCAGACCTGCTGCTCTTGGAGAGCTTTTCCATCCGGGATGATTGGGTTTTTTTTCTCCCCTCCATCCTGGATGTTTGGTTGTTTCTGGTTTTTTGTTTTTTTTTTCCTCAATCCTGGATGATTTTTTTTTTTTCCTCCCTCCTGGATGATTTTTTTTTCTCATCCTGGATGATTCTCTAACTGCAGAGTTTCCTGATTTCTGGATGCCTTTTGGTCAGGCTCAGGCTGGATGTTGGACAGAAGTTATTCCCAGAAAGAGTGATTGGCATTGGAATGGGCTGCCTGGGGAGGTGGTGGAGTGCCCATCCCTGGCCTCAAGCTGTGCCAGGGCAGGCTCAGGCTGGATGTTAGGAGGAAGTTCTTGACAGAGAGAGTGATTGGCATTGGAATGGGCTGCCCAGGGAGGTGGTGGAGTGCCCATCCCTGGAGGGGTTTAAAACAAGACTTGGTGCCAGGGGTTAGTTACTGAGAAGGTGTTGGGTGCTAGGTTGGACTCAATGCTCTCAGAGGTCTTCTCCAACCTGCTTAATGCTGCGATAAGCTCGGTGGAGGAAACTAAGAGCTCCTGTTCCTTCCTGGGGATTCCTCAGCCTTTGTTGCCTCCTGTCACCATCTCAACATTCCTCAAAGTGGGATATGTGTGTGTGTGCTCTAATTTGATGCCTCCCCTTTATTGATAGCAGGGGCTAAGTACTGTATTTAACTCGACAGATAACAGCGAGTCAGTCACTCCGCCGCCGCATCTGCTTAATATAATATGGTCCCATAATTCATTTTTAACTTTCCCCTAATTGCCTGAGTCATTTCATTATTACAAATATTAGGTGTCTGAAGGAAGGGAACAGTAATTCTTCTGCCTGGGCTGGGGGCTCTGCAGCCCGGGTTGGAGGCAATGCTAATCTAATTAGCAAG
>WBNM01006878.1:131415-268770 GCA_013399055.1 Ramphastos sulfuratus | reverse complement strand
ACCCAAGTCTCTCAACCTTTCCTAGTAAAGTAGGATACTGATATCCTAATCATCTTGGTGACTCTCTGCTGGACTCTCTCCAGTACCTCATTCTTCTTGAACTGCCAAGCCCAGAAGTGAATGCATTATCCACAGAAGGCCTCACCAGGGCAGCATAGAGGGGAAGGAGAACTTTCCTTGACCTGCTGGCCACTCTCTTCTTAATGCATCTCAGGATACCACTGACCTTCTTGATTTGATCTACAGTGTTTCCCCTCCATCTGCCCTTGTGCCCCTACACAAGGTATCTAGATGCCAATGATCTCTTTTTGCAGTGCTTTGGGAAGCACAGGTTAAAAATGCCATGAGCAGTGCCCCGGCTAGTCCTACCCTCTAAGGCAGCTATTCCACAAAGTGGAAACACAGTTGTTCTGAGCTGTGCAGGCAGGCTGGGGAGCTCTGTGCTCCCAAATCCTGGAGCATTATATACAGGGCAGGATGGTATAAACCCAGAACAGGGCAGATGTCTGGTGCCACAGAGACTGCTACAATTTAGGCTTTGTCAGGGAGCTAAATCTCTCTGCTACTTAGACTTGGATAGTTGTCTTCAGAAATATATGATCTATTGAATCTCTCATTGGGCCATAATGCCCACCATTGGGTGTTAAAATTCAGCTAATTTGAGACTGTAATGCCCAAGGAACTACTCCAATATTTTCTCCATCTACGATTGTCCAGTGATCCATAAGCTCCTCACTACCCATACGGAGATGTGGGGCTGTGGCTATCCCAGGAATGCTGAGTTTCCCTAAGGTTTGTGCCAGGGACCTGTGCAGCAATGTCTGCTTTTGGAAACTTTCTGAAAACTTGATGCATCTGGAAGCAAAATCTACCCCAGCTTCTCAGATGTGGTTTTACACCTTAAATTGTATGTGGTCCAGAGACATTGCCCTTGTGGAATCAGAGAGATTTTGTTTGTTTTCAACAGGCTGCATCACATTCCTCCATTTTTGGTTACAGCAAAGACAAGATGTGCAGCTGGAAGGAAAAGTGCCCTGGTGAGAGCAGGAGGAGATGGACAGTGTGTACTGGTGGCAGGACACAGCTTAGTTTGCATCTTCACCTGGCAGATGCATTATACACACTCTTGCTGATGTTTTGTGGGTTAAGGAGGCAGCAAGTTAGTATTCCTCAGATGAAAATAGAGTTGGCTGGTCTGACACGAATTTCTTTGTGTACAGTAACTGCAACTACTGTGCATGCAAAGCACCAGATAAGTGTATCTGCATTGTGGCTTGGAAACTCGTGCCTGTCTGCGTGTGACGGTGTGGTCAGGGAGAGACCATGGGTACATGCCCCTGAGCTGGGCAGGAGAACCTTGTTCATGACTGATCACATGCAGCTGACAAACTATGGAGGCATATGATAAACTGCACCCTTGGCTACCTCGTACCAGAGGGAAACAGCCTTGCTCTTCACTGAGCATTTGCTGTGCTGATGGAGGTGGCTCCTGTGACAGAAGAGCATACAACATGCCTCCAGTGTAGGTGGGGGGACAGGATAATGCCGTTGGCCCTTTTAAATGGGGTATGAAATACATTTGTTAGGCTGGCACACCTTCTCTCAAAGTCACCCTGCCTGTGGGTAGCTCAGACATACTTTCTGCCTCCAAGTAGAAGATTTTTCTTCCAGTCCCACCTGCTTGGCCTGCAAAACTGTCCTCTGAAAATGATTTCACAAGACATTAAACGCAGACTAAACTCAAAAACATGTGGGTGCAGCATGTCTGGGTGCTAAGATCTGCCAGAGTACAGGGGAAGTACATGAACTGAGGGGGATTTTTTTCTCTGTCGACATCTAGGTAAGAATCAGGAGCAAGAATGTTCATTACATGTGTTTATATAGGAATATCAAGGTTCCTGCCTTCTGCTTTCCAAAACATGGCCATAAGCCAAACCTGATTTTTAAGCAGCAGAAGGTGAAACAATTTCCTGTTGCTATGTCAAAATCTGTCTCTTCTTCTGCCCCAGTCTCTTATCTCTTTTTCATCCTAACAGATGACTATAAAAACCCTACCCAAATCTAATGAGCAACTTCTAAATTCTAGATGGAGAATTTAGATGTTTCACTTCAACTGGACTGAAGTCTGTTGCTGCTTGTGAGTTCCTTCCTCAGAAGCTGACTGGAAAGAGGGAAACAGAACTCCCATTTTCAAAAAGGGTAGGAAGGAGGGGCCAGGGAACTACAGGCCAGTCAGTCTCACCTCTGTGCCCGGTAAGATCATGGCATGGATCCTCCTGAAGGCACTACTAAGACAGGAGAATAGTGAAGAAGTGGTTGGGTACAATGAGCATGGCTTCAGCAAGGGCAAATCCTGCCTGACAAACCTGGTGGCCTTCTATGAACAGGTCACAACATGAATAGCTGAGGGGCAAGCAACTGATAGCATTTACCTGGACCTGAGCAAAGCTTTCGACACTGTCCTGCACCACATCCTGGTCTCCAAGCTGGTGAGACATGGGTTTGATGGGTGGGCCATGAGATGNACTGCATCCAGTTCTGGAGCCCCTGGGACAAGAGGGATGTGGAGATGCTGGAGAGTGTCCAGAGAAGGGCCATGAGGATGCTCAGAGGACTGCAGCCCCTGTCCTGTGAGGACAGACTGAAATAGTTGGGGTGTTCAGTCTGGAGAAGAGGAGGCTCCCAGGTGACCTTCTTGTGGCCTTCCAGGATCTGAAGGGGGCCTGCAAAAAAGCTGGGGAGGGACTTTTTAGGCTATCAGGGAGTGACAGGACTAGGGGGAATGGAGCCAAGCTGGAGGTGGGGAGATTGAGAGTGGATGTTAGGAAGAACTTCAGCGTGAGGGTGGTGAGAGCCTGGCATGGGTTGCCCAGGGAGGTGGTTGAGGCCCCATCCCTGGAGGTGTTTAAGGCCAGGCTGGATGAGGCTCTGTGCAGCCTGATCTAGGGTAGGGTGTCCCTGCCCATGGCAGGGGGTTGGAACAATATGATCCTTGTGATCCCTTCCAACCCTGACTGATTCTATGGTTCTAAGCTTTTGTGTAGGAGATGTTAGCTCCCAAGCAGGCAGTACCCTTGCTTTGGTTTGATTAGTGGTCTCCACAGCAAGATGAAGGCCAAGCTCTGAGGTTGACCTGTACATCTTTTGAAGAAAGGTGAAGGCAAGAAATCTCCCAGTTACCATTAATGTCCATAAGATCTGCTCCTCAGCTTTTTGCATCCCTCTGGAAAACTGCTGCGAATGGTTTAACTGGATCCACCTTTCAGGAGCCTTCCCTGGGTCAGGGTTCTGTGTCTGTAACAGGAATATTGACCCAGGGGTGTTCAGACATGGGCACTTCCCATGGATGGAGCAGCAGCTGTTTGTATCAGACCTAAATTTTGGCCTTGCTTTTTAGGGGCTCCCCTTTTCAAGGTATTTTAGCAGTGTTAAGTAATAAATTCCACAACAAATTATGTGTAGGGGGGAAATGCTTTCTGAGTTGCTATTTAATTTCTGAAGTACTGCCATTCAGTTTTATCATGACAATTTTGCTCGAGCTAAATGAGAAAAAGAAACCCCCCTAGTAAAATATCTCTTATATGGATCCCCCTTTTCATTTGAATCTGGGAACATGAAGCTGCAAATCTGTCTCTTGTTGAAAAATCTCATTTCTGTTCTAATTTGTAATAGGTCTCTGGGTGCTGAAACTATTTTCCTTTCTCTGCAGATTTATCTTGAATGTCTCAATAGTCTGGAACTGAGTGGATGTGTTAAGTACATCTTGCTTTCTCCTTTCTTCCCCCTTACATGTAGTACAAGGATATGGCTTGCTGACCAAAATGAGCCACGGAGATCAAAGTGTTAAATATGAGTCAGACTATCTTGCATTAGAGGGTGAGTCAGCTTTTGGTTTTTAAAAAAAGACATTTTAAAAAAGCTATTTGGAAAAAAAGTGCTGAATGGAAATATTTCAGAAGAGTCAGTTGCTGAGAAAAGATGGGGATTTATTAATTTCTGTGCAGAAATGATAGCAAGTGTGAAAAGCAGTAGTAACGATGAGATCTCTCTAAACTGAAGATACTTCTTTGTGAGTATCATGCCCAGTGTCCTGGGTTGATCACTTACAGGAGAGGCAACAGTTATTCAAGGTGAATTTACTCAAGGTAAAGGTCAGCAGTGCAAGCCCAGATTAGTGAGTCCCTTGATTTACTGCCAGAAAAATGTGGGTGATGGGATGTCCTAAGAGGAGAAAGACTGAACTTCTACCTGCCTGGCTTAATGACCTTTGGAGCTAGGTTTGAGGTTGAGAATGTGGAGGCTTGTTATTGCCCCTTGGGCAGCAAAGTCTGGGCATGCAGTAGAACGTGGGATGCTATCATTGTCTCATGAGCAGGAGACTTCTTTTTGTGTGCACTGAAGCTCAGTTGCTCTGGTAGGGGATTAGGTGGTTTTAAAGGGAAGCATGCATTTAGGGAATGGAAAAATCAGAGTTGGCAAACATCTTTCAGAGGTTTTTCCTCTCCAGATTTGTTATACCTGTTTCCTGTATTTCACAGCATTACCTTTTCAGAGAAAGAGAATCAGCCCAAAGGGATAATCCTCAGTTATAAAGCTGGAAAACAGCAGCAGAGAAGAGCTGATGCTGTGTGACATGAAATGGCAAACAAACCACCTAAATGGCCATCCAAATTCCTAATAGAAAGAACATATTGGCAAAGAACAGAAAGGTTGCCAGTAGTATGGGATGGACTAATCCTGTGCACTGTATATTGGGCAAATTTATTCCTCAATCCACTCTGGCTTTGTGTGGCTGTGAGTAAAGATCCTAATATTTCCAGGATGAATACAGTAGCTTCTTCCTACTCATGTAAAGATGTACCAGCAAACTGTGGTGGAGTATTATTATTACACTGTATTACAAAGCTAAGTGTTATAATGTGCTTTGCCTGGCATTGTTACTTATTATGAGAGGCTACAACACTTAGAGCTTTTAGTAAAACCACTGTGGTTTTTTATCTCTTTGAGGAGAAGGCAGGGGATTCTTTATTTCCTGCTCTAACTCTTGGTGCTCAAAGATGCCTGGATTTAAAGCAAGATTTCAGGAAGATCTGGAAATTTTATGGGTTTTACTTGTTGTCCTTATGTTCCAGTACTGTCAGGTTCTGCATGTTAAAAATAAGCCAAGGAGGTTTGTTTTGGTGATGTGGTTGTTTTTTATTCTTTTCTTTCTTTCCTTTGCAAGTAACTTCTCATGTGTCAAACCAAGTATAAAAAATGGGAAGGGAAGTGAAGCCTACTGATCTGACATTTGTTCCAGTGACGTTTCAGGAACCACCTCTTTTCCCCCAGTTCCATCTGTTGTCCACTTGAGTACTCTGGGGCAGCGACAAGAGACTCCTCCAGGCTCCTTACATCTACTGCTTTCCTGCTGCGCAGCTTTAGCAGTTGTCAAGAAAGACAGGCACCAAGTTCTGGGGGCAGGTGGTGTGGGAGTCTGCAGAACTTCTCAGGGATGTGGGAGCGGTGGAAAGATAAGCATCCTTGGAATACACGGAGGTTGGAAACTTTTATACATGCTTCTGTGGCTATAACTGTGTGGTTTAAGTTGTCACGTGTGCATATATCAAGGTGGATCATCTCCTTGGGCCAAGTTGTTGTAAATGTGTGTGTCAGCATATTGGTTTCTGTTACTTTCTGTCGTGGCAATTTGAATGAGAAGCCAAAGAGGAATTTTCTCTTTAAACATCGCCAAGGACTAAGTGGCTTTAGATGTATTGTGTGGAAAACCAGAACTGCTGGGGGGTGACAGAGGGCTTTGCAGGCTCTGAATTATGTTATGCTTCTAATAATATCTTGTGAATTTATGCTTTGAAGAGCAAAATTTTTTGCAGGGGCTTTGTCAAGGTGAGAAGACCCAAACTCGACCTGCCCTGGGAATGAAGTTTGCTTAATGCTTCTGATCCTCGTGGCTCTCGTTCCCCCTGCAGTTAGGGTGTGATGTTCTGCATGTGGCAGGCATTCTCTGCTGCCAGCTCAGTAGCAGCAGGCACAGAAAGATGGGCTACCTTCATACTGCCAGTGCACTGAATCAGCCTTTCCTCTATGCCTGCCCCTTTGGTTACCTGGCTGGACAGAGCAAACTCTTGTGAGGGTTATTCCCCACTCAGTTTCCACCAGCGGCTTGAATTCTTAANGGTAACTCCCAAACCATCACAATGTCAGAGAGATGGCTTTCCTTTTGTTGACGTGGATCTGGTTTTGAGAGCCCCAAAACTAGTAGTTTCAGAGCTGCTCAATTTGGTTTGGAACTCCTTGCAGTCAAGATGTTTTTCATTGTGAATGCAGATACATTGCAATGATTTTCAAGATAGGGGAATGAGTTTGCGAGAGTCTCTTCACAGAAGGTATTAAATACAGAATAATTTTGGGCAGAGGAACCCAAATTACTAGTTCCTAACTTTCACTATTGAGTCATGTTTAGTGTAGCTCTCTGTAAATGTTATTTGATGACTTTGTCTTCTCACATCTGCTCAATTGAAAGATGAGGCCCTGTAGAAGGGTTGAAGCTGCTCTTTCCTTGCCTTGAGTGCCTGCTCACAGGCAATCTAACATCACAATCCCACTCTGCCCTCTGTTCTCAGCATTAAGCCCTCATTCTGCACAGTGCCTTTTTTGAGCCTATCAGTTCACTGGTTCCCACTTGTCTTACTCTGTTGTCTTTGAGCAAGCCTTTATGAATGTCTTTTGTTGTTTCTGTCTCAGCAGCACCACTCACTGAAAACAAAAACTGACTCAGTATTAAAGCCTGTAGGACTAATTTATTCAGTTTTGTGTTCATATCATATCTGATTTAGTGTCGATTAGAACAAAAAGACTGACTCAGTGATTCCTACTGTCGCTGCACTGGAGTCCACTGGTGTAGATAGCCATATGAGCAGCTGTAGCTGGGGTCCAAGACTCTGCACCTTTATATATATTTATTATACTTATTTTTCAAGTTTTGTGGGTTTTTTTTCTTTCCTCTTTTGGACACTTGACAAGGGATGGCAGTGTAGAACCTAAAGTGGTATTATGTTTTATTTTAATTTCACCCAGTGTGGCTGTTCTCCAAGTATAAAGTTGTTTAACTAGTTAAGTATATAAGCACTCAGTGTTTGATATTTTAAAGTTAGGAAAAGTCTGATATTGTCTCAGGAAATAAAGTTTTACATAAATGAATATAACGCAGCAAAAGTTGGTTTGGGTCTTTTTCATACTATTATATTTAAGAAAAAATATCTCATTTAGTGGTAGTGACCTAAAAGCATAACACTTAGCTTTCTGATGGCACTGGATGTGATTTTTTTTTTTTTTAAACAAACAAACAAAAAAAAAAAGCTAGCTAGCAGGAAGTTTTGCTAGATCTTTTCTGTGTATGGCTTGATTTTTTTTTTTTAAATTTTTTTTTTTTTTTCCCAGCTGCTGATGGCCATATAAAGTAAGTGCATCTAAGTGTTCTGATTTCTTGTTATGGTACAAGAAAAGAAAAAAAATCCTGGCTTTTTCTTCTGAGTGTTCCTGGGACAGAGAATTTCTTTTCCTTCATCCCAGAAAGTATGTGTATTTGGAATAATTGTTGGTCCTCATCCTGTCATTTAGGTTATGGCAGGGCTGCTGCTGGATGCTTCCGATGTGATGTGGTTCAGAACAAGATCAGCAAGACTTGTTGCTGGTTTTGTTTTCTTCTTTGGCACCTGCTTGTTCTCCCTATTGGCTCTATGGGGAGCTGCAGTAGGTGGGAGTGGAGTGTGTGGGGTGGGGAAGAGGAAAGGTGTGTTGTGTGGCATGATGTGTTAAGTGCTGTGGGAGATGNTGAGTGACCTTTTCTAGTGGGAGGTGTCCCTGCCTATAGCAGGGGGTTGGAACTAGGTGATCTTTGAGGTCCCTTCCAACCTTACCATTCTAACCTGAAGACAGGACTGAGGAGGAGAGGAAATAGATCTGTCACCTAGTCTGAGTTTAGATAGTGGTAATGATGGTAGTAGCTTTCTTGGAAACAAGAGGTTTAAATGTTGTTAGAGAGAGCAACTAGATGACTTTGAAGCTAATGTGTACTTAACCCTCCTGTCCCCAAGCATACAAATTCTTCCTGCCCTCTGAATCCCAGATCTCCAGCTTTATTTCAGGACTTGGTTGATCACAAACTTCCTGAAATAAGGGAAAAAGCTCAATGAGGCTGTTAAATTTGGATATCCACAAATGTTAATTGCAATAGAACCAATTTCCTAATGAGAGCTCTTCTCCACACAAGTCATCTCATCATTGTAGAAACAACACCATAATTAACAGGAGAGAAAGCACTTATTGGCAGCTCATCACAGAGGCCTAGGCTAGTATGTGTCCAGATGTCAGTATCTCCTTCCCTGGCAGGAATATCATCATCACCATCATTATCATCATGATGCTCAAAATGAGGTGTCTTGGATTAGCTGCTGCCTCTCTGTTACTAATGATTTCTTAACTATTCTCTTCATAGTGAATGCGGTCCAGTTATCAGGATCCATAATTACAGTGATTAAGCATCTCTTTGAGCAAAGTAATCCATCAGCTTTCTAGAGTGCTAAATAATCAACCCAGTTAAAAAAAAAAAACTGAGGAAGTGAAGAGGGCAACCTTTGTCCTGTGCCTCCTCTACCTAGATCTGTTTCTGTCTGGTGTTTTATGTACAAGGCTTGTGCTACACATTTTGACACTGAAGATAAATGCAGTGTTTCTGCCTCAGGCTGAGAAATAAAATGAATCCAGTTCCCATTATCCATAAAGCAGACTGGTAGACTGGTACGGGGCAAATCAAAACCCCATTCAACTGGAGAAAGCGGTTGGAAGGGTTGCAGTACAATTAATGATGGGCCACAGTTCAAATTCTTTCTAAGGTCTGCAGCAAGGTCATTTGCTTATGCACATTGTGAATTAGACTTGGAAGTTTTTGCTCAAGAAAAATGTTAATGTTGGAGTGGAAGTGGTGTACATAAAAAACAGCGGCACAGATCAAGTAAGCAACCAAAACCTGCTTTCACAGAAAGTGAAGTATTTTGCCTTACTCCAGGTGTTTCCAGCATTTCGCTGGTGCTTTTGAAATGAAGACATGTAGAAGTATGGTTCAGCAGTGAACACTCTCTTAATCAGTACAAAAGCATGACAGAAGGTAATTTTAAGAGCAGCTACCCTTGGTACAAACGATGCAGATTGCCTTTTACATCTCATCCATGTGCTGCTTCTGCTTCAACTTTCTCCTCAGCCTGTTTCCCTATCCCCACCTAGTGCTGGCAGAGTTAGAAGTCTGTCCTCATTCCTAGCGAAGCAGCCCATGGCTCAGCAGTCCTCTTGCATCCTCAGTCTCTTTCTGGCCCCGGGAAGACAACTCTCTCTACACATTGCTGAATGTCAGGAATGTGTTCTCTGCTCCTGCCTTGTCCTCCTCCTCTATGCACATCCCACTCCTCCCCACCTGTTGCTGGTCATGGAAAAGCAGGGAGAAAACCAAGAATGTGCATGTGTCCAGAGGCCTGTACAGCAGCGGTGATGTTATTTGGAGCAAATCCCCGGCTTTGAGGAAAAAAACAAAACAAACCCAAACCATTTTCCCCTTTCAGTGTCAGTATTTCTTTGCAGATTGTTGTCCTTCTACTGCCAGTACAGGCAATGACACCCAGGAGCTGGAAGGACTTGTCATGTTTCAGCCTCTAGTTATGTCTACTGGAGTCCAGTTGGCCATCCAAGCACTGCCTACAGAGTATCCACAGTCTGACTGTGAAACCTGATGAAAGGCTTTCATTACCTGAATCTTCTTCAGGCAGATGTAAATAATGATACATGAATGACTCCTATCGCATGAAACAAGGCTTTGGTCTGCAAAGTAGACAGTAGGTTCCAAAACAATGCACACCATGACTGTGGTCTACACACAGCCTGTGGGTGCAGACCTCCTTTGCAGCACATAAATTTAGCTGTAGCACAAAGCTGTGACCTCTTCCAACTGCATGCCTGATCATGGTTAGTCTTCTGTTTGTGACAAGCCTTAACTTCGCTGAAAGCTGTGCTTAGGGAAGGAGAGATCTGTGCTACCCAAGACCTGTGGCTGGATTGTCCTGGTGTCTACAAGCATCATCTCACAATAAGCTGCCTGAGAGAAGTCAGGAGATGTAAGTAAAGGTTGAACTCATTCGGGTGGGTTTTGACTGGTTCTGTCATCCCAGGATGTGGGAGTGCAAAACTGTGGGAGGGAAGAGAGGGTGGTTGGGGGGCATTTTACATATGTGCAGGAGTATGTAGCTTAATGCATTGTGTTGGAGGTGGTGAACTAGGGGAAAAAAAAAGTGATCTCAATAAATCTGAGTCACTGGGGAAATGGGGGTGGTGGCAAGGAAGTCTTAGCACAGCAGAGATTTATAAACCAAGGAAGACTCCATGAAAGTTTTGCATGGGCTGAGCTGTGGAGGAGAAGGCAATGAGAACTGATGTGCTAAGCTCTTGCAAAGAAGCCCACAAGCTCTTTGCAGTGCCCACCTATTCCAGTACAGTGGTTACCTTGAAGTTTAGAACATAGCGTGCAAACCCCCTGAGTGACTGCAAGTCTCGTTTGAAATAAACAGCAAATGATTAATGCTCACTGAATAAATCTTACATGGCTTTCCCCTTGGGTCCTGGCTACCTCTCTCTAATTCAGTTACAAACTCAGAAGAAACTTTATTGTTTTAAACTTTCTTTTTAAGTTTGTCCAGATAGGAGTTTGTGGGCACAACTGGAGGTGGGAGGCTCATGGGGATTGAAGAAGAAATAACCCCCACAATGTTTTACTGATGATTTGTGCATTCTGTCAGCCTCAAAAATATATATATTATAAAAAGGGGCTAGCAAGCTACTTGGGATTTTTGTATGCATCTCTTCAAAAAAGCAGCCCTTGTGGAGAAACAGAAAAAGCAGAGCAGAGAGGGAGAGGAAATTTAGGTTGAATTCAAGTACTTTCCCCAGGAACAATGACCATGTTTATCAAGGAAGAGACTTCTGACAGAAGACACACTCAAAGTAGATTTTTTTTTTTTTTTGAGAACATGAATGAACTTTTCCATAATGTTATTTTATTCACTTGTCTCTTCTTTCTATTTGTGGGCCTGATCATACATGCATAAATATTCTCAGAGAGGGCTGCTTCAGTGCTGTGTTAAACTCTTCTGGGAGTGGAAATTAGCCTGAGTGTCAAGAGGGTCTGGATAGTAAGAAATTATAGTTTGGTAGAGTAGGGATTAAAATGGATAGAGTCTACATTAGTAGAGTTGGATATTTGACCTCTGAACTTGCATTAAAGGACTGCTAATTTAAGAAAGTCTATTTCTCAAAGAGCAGTGGGGGAGCCTAGCTGCAGTCCTTCCAAGTAGAGATGTAAAAGCATCTATGTGTGCCTGTGCTGGACCGGCAGGAACCTATGTGTAAAGCACAGCAAACAGGGCAGCTACTTGTGAAACTCACCGGAACAGCTCTTACAAGATGTGATTTGCCAGAGCTGCTGGGTCTTTGGCTAAGTGCAGGACAGTTCAAGACTTGAACTGGCTAGAAATCAGCAGTCCAACTGCTTTCAGAATTGTGCCCTCATCCTCTGGAGGCAGACTGAGCATTGTGAAGGCTTCCACGAGGACCATGATTCATATGCTGATGAGCAGCTGCTGAAGATCCCTGGGTATGCCCAAAGGATCCTGAAACTGATGCCTTTTCTATGGTGCTAGGTGGTTTTGTTGTGGTATGAACAAAGGACTACCTAAGTTATTTCAGTTTCAGGTAAGCAGGATGCTGGTTTGGTAGCCTGCTTCAGTGTTGCATGCAGTGGGAGTTTACCTTCTTAAGATTCCCCTTCTGCCTGTTCTTTCCCATCTTGACACTATTAATTATCTAGGTCTTTCCTTCCATGCAAGTTAACAAAGTAGGATCACTCACTCTCTCTGGACGGTATCTGTTGCACTAGAAAGCACTATGAAGGGAAGAACAGCTTCAGAATCTCTGTGTTTAACCTATCTATGTGCCTGCAGAGATGGAATGCATGGTTAGACTACTGCATGTGCGCACAAAGCCAGGCAGCTTTATTCCTTCAGCCAACATCCTTTGCCACTTCAGTTCTTTGTCTCTCCGTCAAGTGAAGGCATGGGAAAAAGAAGTATGTCTTTGAGTGGGAGTCACCACCTTCTCAGGATTGGCTTAAGATCAGCTGAAACAAGGTTTGCTTGTGACCTACATAATTCTGTCCTAGATCTCTGGTCCATGGGAGGGAAAGAGCCCACTTCATGTTAAAAAGCTCTAGGCCACTGCAGACACCCTGTCTTTTTCGTGTGGTGGGTTTTTTTGGTTTTGTTTTTTTCCTATGTTTATCTTTCTTTGCTTTCCATTTTCACCTTTCAGCTTTGAAACATCTTCTCAGGTCTTTCCCCTCACTAATAGCATTAAAATGGCACTGTTTAAGTGCAGTAGAGTAGCGCGAGGCTGATGTTGCAGACTGCTGGAGGTGGAAGGTGTCATAAGAAGGTATTGGAAAGCTTTCATTTAAAATAATTTGGATTAGGTGTCTCTGTCATTGTAGTGTTTGGCTTTCAAACTGTATTGTCCTGCCTGTTGCTCTCTTGGCACTGCTTCTTCTCCTATCTGTTGAATCCAGAGAACACACAGATCTGATACACACTTGTGCATCATGGTGGCTGCTTCTGCCAAATTCTAGATTTTGGGCTTGAAAAACTCTGCTGAGAAATGGAGAGAGAAGGAAAGGAGAGTTGTCAAACATTTTGCTCTTTCTGATCTCTCTTTTGGGAATATGGAGGGTTAAAGGGAGGAGAGGGACTGAGCAGCCTGTAAAGAAGACTACTGATACCAGTGTATTTGACAAGCAAAACAGATAAAGATTAGGGTTCCTATGGCAACTGTCTACTAGCAGAAGCACCTCAAGGATTTGGGGGATGATGATGAAATGGTTTAGCACAAAGCCCAAACATTTTGGATTAAAAAGACCTTATCCCAGCTGCAGCAGCAGCTCATATGCTGAAGAACAATATTTGTGTCTAACTCTGGCATCAAAGGCAGAGGACAGATTCTCTCTGTTTAGCTAGGCCTTAAAGTCACAATGCAGAGTGTTTTACAGATGGTTCTAAGCCATGTTGCCTGTCTGAAAGAGTGGGAGATGGCAGATGATGAGGGGAAGAGAGAAGGGCCCTAGAAGATGAGTGGAGAAGGGGCATTAATTAATGCTTGTGGATATGATGGGCTAGTTGTCACCCCTGCTCTGGGAGGTCCTAAGAGCCATGGTCCTTATCTTACATCTGAGGAAGCCTGGAGAGCAGCCTCCTTTGCTGGCCTTCAGACCATCCCATCTCAAAATCAAAGGGGATAAGTGTATGTGTAAGCTTGCTCTTTCATTGGAAACTTAATACATCAGGTTTGGTGGTCTTGTGTTTGCTTTTAGTGTGTGTTGTGTGTGTGGTGTTTTTTTTTTTTTTTTTCTTCTTCTTCATTAGTGCTCTAGTAGCTTCAAAATCTGGGTGCTTGGATTTGTTCTCTGCTCTGTGCCAGACCTCCTGCTGAGAACATCTCTCAGCAAGTATTGTAGTTTTTCCATTTGGAGTGAAAATGCCAAACTGTGTAGTCATAGGACTCTAGGATCAAGAGGAGGCTGAAGGAGGTTAAGTATAGCTTTTGTTTAGATCAGCACAGTGTGAAAAATTAACCATCCTTATACAGCCTCAAGGCTCTGTATTGGAGGTCTTACTGAATAGCTCCCTGACCAGCTCCAGCCTTGGAATATTGATTGGGTGATTTCTTCAATTGGATTTTGTTTGTTTGATCTCACTTTCTTTATTAAAAAACTGATTTTTTTTTTTTTTTTTTTAAACTTATTATGCCCTTCTACTGGAAAGATACCCACACTGTGCTAAGAAAGAATTGTGTTTGTCCTTTGGCATCTTTGGCCATGAAGATTCTCAGAGGGCTAGAGCAGCTCTGCTATGAGGACAGGCTATGAGATTCGGGGCTGTGCAGCCTGGAGAAGAGAAGGCTTCGAGGAGATCTTATAGTAGCCTTCCAGTATCTGAAGGAGGCCTACAGGAAGGCTGGGGAGGGACTATTGACAAGGTCTTGGAATGACAGGACAAGGGGCAATGAGTTGAAAGTGGAAGAGGGGAGATGTAAACTGGATGTTAGGAGGAAGCTCTTTCCAGTGAGGGTGGTGAGGCACTGGCACAGGTTGCCCAGGGAGGTTGTGGCTGCTCCCTCCCTGGAGGTGTTTAAGACCAGGTTGGATGAGGCCTTGAGTAACCTGTACTAGTGGGAGGTGTCCCTGCCTATGGCAGGGGGTTGGAACTAGATGATCTTTGAGGTCCCTTCCAACCTTACCATTCTACGATCTGGTGGTTGATGTAGCTTCCATAATGTTACTGCTAAGCAGCGGACACAGGAAACCTTTTGTGCATACCTCAGGATGAGCACAGAAAACACACACACCAGGTCATGGGAACAAGAGCGTGAGAGAGAGCCTGTCAATCAATTGGCTAGTGAAATCCAAAACTGGGCTGATATTGATATTTATGGAGTGAATTGTAAGTTATGATCTCATCCCAAGAGAAAGAGCTGTTGCTTGAGTTGCGTGGTATGATCTGTGCCTGGTTTCACGAGCATGGACTGTTCAGGGCTAAACTATACGGTTCATCCCCAGTTAGGTAACTGTGAAAGGTGAGGACCTATCCTAGTATAGTTAAAAAGTAAAAAGAGTAGATGGGGAATGAACATGGATGGGGAAAAGATAGGAGACGGGAAATAATGCGGTAACACGCTGAAGGGAGCATGTGAGCCTAAGGAAGGCTGATACAAAACCCTGAATATAATTCAGGAAAATAAATTATAATGTGAAGGTTTTAACTGGGGCAGAGGGAGAAAAGCATGCTATATGCTATGTGGGTAGGATTAAAGTGGAGGAGTAGAGAGTGAACAGGATAAAAAGGGGATGGAGAAATGGTTCGTAGAGGAAACGAACTGTGTAAGAAAGGGAGAGATTGTTAAGGCAATGGGAGGTAGGAGGTTTAATGGAGAAGGTGGAAGAGGGAAGGTAGGCAAAGAAAATTAGTATAGTGAGAATACTGAATTAAAGAGGTGTGTGGGGAGGATATCTAAAGGTGGGAGCAGGGAGGAGAAAATGTCTTGTTATTCAAGGGGAAAAAAGTTTTTAGAGAGATATAGTATTCATTTTGAAGTGCTCGTTTGTGTGTGTGGGGAGATAAGGTTAATTTGAGACAGCTATGGACATCAAAAACCACAAGGAAAAGCTATAAAAGAAAAAAAAAAAGTGGGGAAATAAAAGGAGAAATCAACAAGGGTGGCAAGTATTACTTTGCAGGCACTGCCACTAGGAGCGCCTCAGACAAATTCCTGTGAGCCCCCATAGAAGTTTATACTGCTTTTAGAACCTGTAAAAAGCCCTGTGGGAACATGAAGGTAGGCAGCCAGGGCACAAATATCTTACCCAAAGGTAAGTGAAATCTGCACAGCCACAGGGTATGCCTGTCTTAAGAAGCTAAGAAAAATGTCCTCCATGCCACCTCTACCCATAAATTTGGTGCATAAATTTAGGCTCTAATTCCTTCTGTTAGTGTATGTAGGGCTGGGTAGGGTGAATGGTTTGGAGTGATCTGTACAAAAGCTTGACTTTAAAGACTTGAATTTAGTGGTAAGAACCTGTAGTGTCTTCAAGAAGATGTGATTGGTGTATCTTAAGTGGCTGACTGAATGAACCAGAGAGTTACATGACCTATAATGCTCAGTGTGTCCTGTGACCAGTGGCCAAACTGTTAGAAGTCTGTTCTCATTCTCTCTTGCTCTTCTTGGCTGCCCAAGGGCAGCTATGACAAGCTGTGGCAGGCAGAGTTTAGGGAAATGCCTGTTAGCTTGAGCTGCACAGCCAGCAGTGACAGAAAGCATGAGGATGTATGGATTTCTCTTGCAAATCCATAAAACTTGCAGTAACAGTGATGTGCCTAGAAATGCCACCACTTCTACACCAGATCTCAATGCATCCTGTACTCTGAATGAATTCATGAGTGTAGCCTGTGGCATAGTATTCTCTCTTTTTCTGGTCTGCCTGCAAAAGAGTGTATTAAGGAAAGCTGTGATACCTACCCTAGGAACTCACTTGTGGCTAAATTCTGTCACAGAGAGGGAAGTACCAAAGACATTTTCTGGTTTATAAGCACCCTGAAGGAATTCTTCTAGAGGGGTTTGTAGTCATTCAACCCCTCTGCCTACCAGACCTTTCATAAATCTCCATTTAATAGTCAAAGACTGAGTCAGACTAAGTGGTGGATGAGGTGAGGTCTCAGGGGTCTGCAGCCAGACAGAGTCTGGCAGACTGAACTGTTTATGTGGAGTGTAATACTGACATGGCTATGTTCTAAGCAGGCCTTCACTTTCTCAGGCTTAGTTTCAGCTTATTTGATCTCTCACCTTGTTCTTTCTGATGTCCAGTCAGAAGATTTCTTTCAGCAGTTGTCGGTATCAGGGATAGGTTTTAGTGCATTGCTTCTCTGACTGAAGGTGATAAAGGCTTGGGTGGAACTATACTGGCTGTTGGTTTCTATGCCTATGATTACAGGTAAAGACATCTCAATTCCACAGCCTGAATTTGCAGGGGCAAAAAAACCTCTCTCTGTGTTCTCATACCAAACTATAAGCAACTCTTATGTTCCTGTAGCAAGATGAAGTCCTTTTTAGTGCAATGCTTGAAAACTTGCCCTGTGCCACAAGGAGCCATGAAGAGAGATGTCAGACACTGGCAGCCAGCTGGGTTCCTGTAAGGATTGGGACTCTGGGGATGAAAAATACCCAGATGATCTTAGAGAAAGGCACAATGTCATCTGCTGCAAGGAAAGTGGGAAAATCCCTACGACTGCTAGCCTGAGCTTGTGGAAAAGATTCTCCTGATCTTGAGGTGGTGAGTGCCTCAGTCATGGGTCTATGGACCAGACACCAGTTAAGCGCTGAGGATTTGACTGTGGTTAACAGCACTAGTGCTCCCTACCCAAGGTCTCAAATAGTGGATTTTCACTGAAACAAAGACAGTCAGGATGGAAATTAAAGGAATGTAAGACAATATTTCCAGTCTATGACATCCATTAAATCTATTAAAGTCAGTCTGGAGTTCTAAAGGAGGTTCATTTGTTGTTTTTTTTCAGAATCTCAATATAATGGCATAATCTACTGAGACTCTTAGCACTGATCCTTGCTAAATTGCCTCCCACTCTTCTCATGGTTTTAAGGGCTTTGTGCAAGTGTAACAAAAACAGGGAAGGTCACTCCTCCTCTGCCTGATCCCTGGCTCTCTGCTACTGAAAAAGCAAACCTGCTTCTTTTAATCTCTAAATGGGTTTTACCTGTCTCCAACTAGTTCAGCTGCATTTAAAACCTCCATTGTCTTAATTGCGAGTGCTGTCGGTTTGTGTTGAACCAGCAGTCTTGTTTTGGGAAATTCTCTTTGTTTTGGGGCATTAAATATTTAAAGACTCCATTTTGGTGTGTATTTTTTTGGCTGGCAAGACGCAAAACTGTTTTGAGTGATTTTCTACTATGTTTCCCCTGTAGTGTGCTTGTCCTCCAGCACTGACTAGGTAAGCAGTTTTATAAAAGGGAGGTTTGTCTTTTCCTCCTGACACAGCTTTTTTTTTTTTTTTGATAGTTTCAAGCTACAAGTTTCTCATGATGAAACCTTATGCACGTCTCTGGAGCTTTTTAAAGAACAAGTCCTCTTCCCACTTCTCAAACCTGAGTGGCTTTGCACCACTGTTCTTGCTGTGTGCAGGCTGCCTGTCACGAGTGGCATGGGGATTTAGCTGAGGTTCTTTCTTCTTCCCAGTAGTCTGAGATACTGGGATATTTTCTGTGTCATGACTGGGCACTGTCTGTCTGTGATGACAGTTTTGCCATGGTAAATGGAGAGAGACAAATGGTTTCTTTTATTGGAAGTGCCTGATTTTTCTCCCTCTCAATATCTGATTGATAATGAGGACAAACACTTGTTTGTTTTCACATAGCTGCACTCCTGCAGTCTAAAATGGCTTTCAGACTGAGATTACCACCAAGACAGCAAATGAGAAAGACCTGAGTGCATGTGTGTGTGTGTGCCAAGTTCACCAGCTCCAAAAAGGAAGGCAGTTACTGCAAGGACAAAATCAGTGCTGGTAACTCGGCATGTGCTGGGGCAAGTATTTGGCTGCAGCTGCTTTCCTTAGGTGGGAAGATTTTTAGACTGCTGCTTGCATTATTTCTACTGATGAAGCTTAGGTGGCTGTCAGTGAATGACATTTGGCAGATAGAAGCAGCCTATTTTGTGTTTGTAGAAGGAAAGCACTAAGAATTTCCAGAAATAAGCATTTTATATTAGGGGGGAAAAAAAAGGAAAAAAAAATAAGATATGCTCTGCAAAGTGCAATTGGACTCAATGACTAAGACAAAGAGAGAGAGACCCCAATTCAGGATCAATTAATTTTGGAACCTGCACTGTGTTGGGGTAACCTTTTACAAAAAGACGACAAAATATGTGTGCTTGTGCTTGACTTCTAAAGGCAGAAATGCTCCAAGGAGGGTTTTGAACAGTACTTCTGCTCTATTCTAAGGCAGAAGATATCCTGGTGGGGCCACACTTGGGGCATTGTGTCCATTTCTGGGCTCCCCAGTTCAAGAGGGATGGGGAACTGCTGCAGAGACTCCAATGCAGGCCTGTGAATATGATTAAGGAAGTGGAGCATCTCTTATGAGGATAGGTCAGAGACCTGGGAATCTTTGGCCTAGAGAAGAGAAAACTGAAAGGGAATCTTAGAAATGAATAAAATTATTAAAGGGTGGAGGTCATGAGGATGGGCCTGGGCTCTTCCAAATGATGTCTAGTGATTGGATAAGGAGCAATGGGTACAAACTAGAGCACAGGAGGTTTCACTTGACCTTAAGGAAAAACTTTTTTACTCTGTGGCTGATGGAGCATTGGAACAGGCTCCCCAGTGAGGTGGTGGAGTCTCCTTCTCTGGAGACTTCCAAAATCTGCCTGGCCACTTTCTTGTGCAACCTGATCTGGGCAAACCTGCATCAGCAGGGCTGTTGAATTAGGTGATCTCCAGAAATCCCTTCCAACTCCTCCTGTTCTGTGGTTCTGTGATCCCTTCTGGCTCCTGAAAAGCAGTTTGCTCTGACAGGCACGTTGTTCTTTGCACGCTCTGCAGGCTTAGCTGGGAGGTTAGGGGAGCCACGCAGTGGGGTGAGGGTGATGAATTTGGCAAAGGTAACTGCAGGGCCGGACAGGAGAATGAGGAGGGTCAGCAGCAAGAATGTGCAGTTCAAGGCAACTGCATGGTGGAATAGCATATTTCCCCCAGTCTTTAGGGACCAAGGCTGACCTGAGCCAAAAAAAATGAAGGTTTGTTCTTTTGTTTGTGTGTTTTTTTTTTCCTAGCTGGAAACCTATCTCTGGCATATTAAATCAAGGACAGGTCAGGAGGTTGTCCCAGAAGTGTCTAGAACCAACTGGTGAGGACGTTGGAGGTTTTGGTGCTGACTCAGTGCCTGAGGCAATCTGTGCCTCCTGCCAGCCATGCAGAGAGGCAGCTGTGATTCCCCTGCAGTCACCAACTGACAGCCTTTGCCCTCAGAGCTCCTGAGCATGAGCACATATGTTTTGCAGGGACACTTGGAGCTTAGTGCAATTGTGATTTTTATTTTTATTTTTCTTCTTTATTCTGTCTAGCTTCTACATGCTATGCACATCTTCTTATGACCCTTTTCAGCCTTACTGACAGAGACCTCAGCACCTGCTAAATATTTTGAGCTCTGTGGTTACAGCTGAAAGGGAAAGTAAAAGAGTTCAAACTGAGCTTTGCAAGCTATGCCAAGGGTTTCATAAAGTGGCTATTTTTAGCACATAATAAAAATATAAAGCCCCATTTTTATCCCTTCAATCTCTGCCGAGTTAATTGAAAGCGTTTTACCTTGCTCTCTGCTTCCCTGACTTTCAGAAACTAGATAACTTTAGGACCCAGGAGGGAAAACATCACTGGATGTTGGCAAAGCTTGGCCATGTTGTGCTTCTATTTATAGCAGGCATGTGTCGAACTACCTTGTCATTCTTTTCTTAGCATCAGCTGGTCGAGCTTAGCTATAAATTATCCACAAAGCTAATGATAATACAAGGAAAGCTATGTAAAACAGGTGCTCAGTGGAGAGAAAAAGGGGGGGTGGTAGGTGACAGGACAGGGAGACATGATTTTAGGAACTGAAAAAGATCCTTTAGCTCAGCCTGAAAGCCCTTATTATCTGTAATAATTATTAATAACAACCATGCCTGCGCAAAGTCATTGTGACTGCTTTCAGCTGGTACATCCCTCCCAAATGTTATTTCTCTCATTTATTTTCATTGTGTTGGCAATCAAAGGCAGTGGGGTTTTTTCCTTTTTTTTTTTTTTTCTTCTTTTCTTTGCTTTTAATAAACCTTAAGCTGGCTGTTCTCCTCCCCTCTTCCCCCTCCTTTCTGTCCTGGCTTCTGATATTTGGGTTGGTAATAGTAGGTTCTAGTTTCCTTGTGAAAAACTGAGCCTCTTGTATTTTTCCTGCTTGGATATTGCATGTCTATGTCTGTTTCCTCTTTTATCTCTATTTCAGAGAGGATTTTGCCTGTAAGGAATCTGAAGGGAGAAGAGAGCAAGCGAAAGGATGTCAGTCCACTGGTTGCCAGTGACAAAGCTGATTGTCAGCAATTTAGCAGCTTGCTTTTTAATGGCTTGTCTTTGCTTTGCTCTCTAAGCACATGGGAGGAGGACAGCGTGAACTGTGCTCTTGACAGCAGCTCAGGTTCTGACACCATCTGCCACCTAATCCACTTCCAAAGGAAGGGTCTGACGTCTGTGTGCATGTGTGTGCACATATGTGCTCCCCACGTAGCCATACATCATTCAGCAGGCTCTCACTGACCAGCTTGCAAGCGCCATTCCTTTTATAAGAATTAGCCTTTGATACTTATTTTCTTCTTCCTGCTTTATATTTCCCTAATTCAGTTTGACATACAGTAGTGGGAGGCAGGGAAAGGGACTTAAGAGTTGAAATTGGAGAAGAGCTCCTCCAAAACTGGACACCTTTGTGTTTTCCTACCTTGCCTGGCTTTCTGAGGTGCTGAACTTTCAGATTTATTATTTTTTTTTTTGTGTTTTCCTACCTCACCTGGCTTTCTGAGCCATTTTTTTTTTCTCTCCCTTTTCCTGGAGATTATGAATGTGGGATGCATGGATTTCTTTTGCAAAAACAGCAGGAAACAGAACAGGTGTGACTTGTCTGTGCCAGGCTCCTTGGATAGCTGGTAAGTGGGCTCTTGCAGGAACTGTTGAATTTTAAGCCTTTCACTGACATAATGGTCAGTCTTGTTTGACCGCTGTTTGCAATCAGTGAGTGTATTTCAAGCTTTACAGATCTCCTTCCTGTAATATGTGAAGAATGACAGTTATTATCACATATGACGCTGTCTTGTATCTGCTGATGGTTTTAGATGCATTATATACAACACAATTCACTGATTGTGCTGGACTGTATTTGCTCATGGCACTCAGTACTGTGTGTACACAGTGCTGTTGCAAAATGGCTTAAGAATTGAGATGGGAAGAGAAGAAGGTTTTTGGGAAGATTGGGAGGGATGTAATAGTGTGCATTTGGAAATGCCAGTCGTTTTGCCAGTCATCAGTTATACCACTTTCCTGGGATATATTTGAATTAGCTTTTGGAAAACAGCAACCCTCTCTGCTGCTGGGCAACCTCACACCTGAGAGCATTGTGAAATCTTCCTGATGGGTACTAATGCATGATCTCTTTATCTCTTTTTTTTTTGTTTGGTTTTTTTTTTTTTTTTTTTTTGTTTTCCTGACTGGGGAGAAAGGAATAATACTCTGTTCAAAAGTTAACACAGCCTTTGGAAAGCCATTCCTACCTCTGCCAAACATGGGACCAGGAATTCCATTTGCCTGCAGTATTATGCCATGTAATGCAGAGTTTGACTCGGGGCTTCCTGACAGAGTTGGAAAAAGACTGATGTTATCTGCAGGGGCCATTAGATGAGGCTAAATTGAAACTCTTGGTTCCTGTTTGTTTCTACTTTGCTTTGTGGTTGGATGATTTTCCCCCCCTTCCTCTCTGTCTGCCTTTGCAGACCCTCTTCCTCATTTTCCAGGCATATGGTAATGGTAGGAGGTTATTTGCTCGTGTGACTTTCACAATTTCTGCATCATACTGAGCATGGACCAGAAGATTCTTGCTGTTTGGTTGCACTTTGATTCATAAATCACACTTAAAATTAAAAGAAAGAAGTTTCGTACTGAATAGTGCTCGTTAACTGGGAAAGTGAAGGAATTTCATTGTAAAACTGAGACAGATTTCTTTGTAAAACCCAGTTAACTAACAATCTCTGTATTTTAGTCTTCTTGTAACAAAAAAAATGGATTTTTGACTCTTTAGACTACTTGTGGAGGTCTCCAAAGAAAGGTTTATACTAATACCATATTGACATGTATCGATGGCATCTGAAAACCTTCCTCCCTTTCCCACGGCAGAAAATGGCTTTCATTTGTCACTTCTAAAGGAGGCAGGGGAATAATTCTCCACCCTCAGCTAGCAATTTAATGTTGGTCTGATGAAGACAGAGTATTTCAGCCAATCGATTAGAGAACTTCTGATCTTCCAGTCCTTGTTTCAGCTCTCGTGTTGGATTGTATCCTGTTTCCAACAAGACACTTAAAAGCTTCTGAACAAAGTAATAGTTGAACTGGCAGAGCTGTGTGATGATATGGCTTCATTTGGAGGAGGCTGTCCTTCACGTTTTGCTCTTGTCTATGTAGGGAGAACAGCAGTGTGTACACAGAGGTAATGGTCTCTTAAGTCACACTTTTTTTTCTTGAGCAGGTTTTTCAGTGAGTTGTGTTCTACAAGGCAATGGAAACAATGGCAACAAGTGTTACGTGTTTGAGAATGGTGTCATGTCATGAATTTGCAGTATTTAGAAAGTGCTCCCTTTTCCAGCGTGTGTGTTTTCCAGTAGAATAGACTGTCTAATGCTCCTAATTAATCCTGATATAGGTCACCTAAGATAAAAACAAAGCTAATTCCATTGGAAACATCTTCCAGCTGAAACGTGTCTGGGGAACTAGGAAGTGCTCCTTTCAGTTCTAGAAATTTTAGTGATTTGTTGTCTTCCAGTTTTATCTCTCTGCTTCTGTCCCTACTGTTCTCTGTATGTGGGGGACTTCTGTATCTACTGTTCTCTGTCTCAGCATGGGGGAGACTGTGTCTCACAAGCATAGCCTTTTGCCAACCTTGCCTTGATTTTGATAGGTCTATGTAGGGAGGGATGAGGAATCCCCATGGGCATAGATAATCCCTTTGTGCCACTAGCCAAGCAGCAAGGAGCCCCAGAGAAAGGCTGATCCTCATGGGAGGTACAGATGGGTCTTGCAGTTGAAAGACTGGAAAATTACAAATAAAATTCTGAAAAAGCATGTATGTTTGAGCCAAATCCAGATACTTGCCTGAAATCTAAGCAGAGGTATGTTGTCTGGATGCATGTTTTTAGAAAGCTTGTTGGCTTATTGCAGTCAATCTTACCCAGCACTGCTAAGCTGAAACCCTGAGAAAAAGCAAAAGCCCAGACAAACAAAAAACCTGGGAGTAACTGCTTGGAAAAAAGGTGCAACAGGCGATGGTGAACATACTTCTGGGTCTAACAATTTGGAATAATTCTTGTTGCATTATCTGTATGATCTGTTCAGACGACTACAACTAGATGCGCTGTTCTTTGTGGACATAAATGCTTCGCTGCCGCTGTTCAATTAATTAGAGAATATAGTGTCATTTCATAAAGCTTAAAGCTGAGTGGGTTTTTTGTTTGGTTGGTTTTTCTTTTTTAAAGAAAAAGGAGCAGTAATTTTGGATTTTGAAATAGATAAGCTAATTTTGAGCCTGGGTGCAGAGCAATTTTTGAAAACGGTGTTCATTTCGAGTCTGTCTTTTTTTGCTGAACTTTTTATTTTAAATGAACTTACTTACATTTTTCTAATAGGAAGCAATGTTTTCATTCCCTTTATTTTGGAAACAATGAGTAGTAATGGACACTTGCTTGTTTTGCTGTAAAATGCATACATGTTAATTATGGTCAGCATTTAATAAATAGGTCTTAGGCCAAGTATTATTAACAAGTTTAGTCTCCTCTGAACAAAGGTGGTAGCACAGGTCAAGTTATTATCTGCAACTCTATAGACCATTTTAAAGTGTTTTTTCCACTTGGTCTGTAGCTGAAAGTATAGCTTGCCATAGCTTCTTAAAGGTAACAGTAGTAATTGTTCTACACAGCAAACTCTTGTGTCAGTCCTTGGTTGCCCAAAATTTAGATTCATGCTGCTGGGTTGATTGGTTTCTTTGGATTTTGTTGTTTGTTTGTTTGGTTGGTTTGTTTATTTTTTGAGGGGAAGAAGTGATCAGAAATACCAGTGAGGAGGCTGCAAGTCTGATGGGGGTCATTAATTTGAGAATTATAGATTAATACTATTTTCATATTTCAAGGTTTTTCAGACAGCAGCAATTTGAAGTCCAATTCAAAACGACAGGCTCTAATTTGTGTGTGCATTTCTGTGATCTCAAGGTAAACTTCACTTTTCCTGTATGATTTGTTCTTCCCAGAGAGGGTGATTTGTCATTGGAATGGGCTGCCCAGGGAGATGGAGTCACCATCCCAGGAGATGTCCAAGAAAAAACTGGATGGGACACTTAGTGCCATGGTCTAGTTGATATATAGGGCTGGATGATAGGTTGGACTGGATGATCTTGAAGGTCTCTTCCAATCTGGTTGATTCTGTGATTATTTAAAATCCAAGTTGTTAATCTCATAAGGAAATATTTGTTGCAAGCAAACTAGAGACTTTTACACTAGGAACAAAACAGTACTTTGTATTACTTAGAACCATAGAATCAGTCAGGGTTGGAAGGGACCACAAGGATCGTATTGTTCCAACCCCCTGCCATGGGCAGGGACACCCTACCCTAGATCAGGCTGCCCACAGCCTTATCCAGCTGGGCCTTAAACACCTCTGGGGATGGGTCCTCAACCACCTCCCTGGGCAACCCATTCCAGGCTCTCACCACTCTCATGCTGAAGAACTTCCTTACTTTCCTAATGCTCTGGGTTTTGATCTGCATGTGCTTGGTTTGTATAAAGCAACTCGAGAAGCCAAAGAACGTCAGATCGTCTACACCGGATGATACTCCTCTCAGGTTACGGCAGGGAACTAAGTGTGAAATAGCAGAAGTACTGATGAGGACATGTGATACATCCAGAAAACTCAACAGCTGTTAGCGACCCTTGACAAAGCACCACTGTGGAATCTACCTCCAAACTGGAGCAGCAAGGTCCTAGAAACTGGAAGATGGGCAAACTGCCTTGAGGCAGCAAGGGGATGGAATGAAAATCTCGGGACAGTGTAGGGCAGTGGCTGGCTGGGTGTATATCTAGGGTCAAATTACCCTTTCGTTTGAAAGGAGGAATCTTACACCTGTTAGAGTGTAAGATGCACAGATGTATGATTACACATGAATGTGGAATGAAGTCTGTGTAGCGTAGCAGGCTTGAGTTACCAGGTCTTCTGGAAGACACTTCCTTTGAGTAACTTGTGTCTGGACTTGGAATACGTGTTGTGAAATGGTGACAATAACAATTATGAAATGAGCATGATTTCTGCTGCTCTCATCTCCCTCCTGTGAGTGAAATGCTCATTTTAGATAGCAGATTCTTAAATTCCTGTTTGTTTTAGTCTGAAGCATTATATATGTTTTATATCTTGCCCTGGAGGTGGATTAACATAGCTCATCAGGGTATCCCTGTTCTTTGATTTCTGGGAGGTCAACGTGCAGTGGGTTGCTTCATCAAATGTTCCTAACACACGAATAGTCTTAAAATTCCCTGATGCAACCAGATCCTTGAAGAGAAATGCAGTCAGGACACCACTTCTCAGAACTCCAGGTGAATATTTGTGTCCATGTAGAATGCAGCAAGCACATGAAAGCATGTGTATGTGGGGTGCTGTGGCTTTGTTTAAAAGGGTGGAGGAACAGCTGCATGGCTCTTGGCTGCTACCATAGTGCCCCTGCTCTCAGCACTGATGTTAGATGGCAATCTAACCGAAGAAGGGAGATGAAGGACTCCATGGTCTTTAGACTTTGAGCACCCCCTTCCTTTAGAGGACTGATCCCTCTCAATGAATGGTATCAGCTTACACTGATAATGCTGAATGTGGACATCTCCATCTGTTTGTCAGCCTATGTGTTATTCAGAAAAGTAGGGTGTTTCATAGGCCTTTTAGCAGGGCATTTTTAATTGGCAGTGAATTCACATTTGAAAGAAGGGAGAGGAGAAAGTATTTGGTAGAAAATGTGAAGGACAACAAAAGATTTCCAAGCAGATTTCAGTCTACCAGAGACTGTATCATTGAGACGTTCTCTAAATGTCAAGTAATGTGTGCTAGCAAAAACAGTCTGAATTCACGTATACTGATGTGCTTTGAAGCTGTGGGGTTCTCAAAGGAATAAAAGTCACTGTGGATATTTCAGTGAGGATATTTTAAATGGAGTATTACTGCAGCTGGAAAAAAAGGGAAAAAAACAGTGTAGGAGATTTCTGAGGAACACAAAGGAAGCAAACTAGGGATTTGTGATTAAGTGGGTATCTGGGTTTGCCCATTTCTGTAATTTCTCAGGGATCAGTCTGTTCTATAATAATCTTCTTCTACTTTTAAAACAGTATTTGAAAGAGTGTACTTAAACTGTAATTAACCAAAGGCAGCACCAAGGTAGGAAAACTTTGCCTAACTCCTACACAGACCTGCACAGACCTTGAATTAAACTCACCAGGTGTTTCCATATTTACTGAAATTCCCTTAACACATGGCTTTCCCCTCAGCTTCACAGTAGAAAATGTTGGTCTAATCACACTGAATTGTGAATGAATCAGTGGTCTCTTTTGACTGGAGAGGACTTCTTAGAGGAGTGCAGTGCTCCACTGCCAAAGGTCTTTGTTGGTTTTTCAAAGGTTTATTTTGTTGATTTAAAGAAAGCATCTGAAATGCTTTATTTTGCCACTTCTCCCTTTTGTGGTGAATATGTATGCAATTGTGAGGAATTGAGAGTAACTAATGTGGTCCTGTATTTGAGTGGGAAACTGCTATTTTAAATCAGGTTTGAAAAGATTCTTTTCAGACTGAAGACTGTGCCTTTATACTTCCTCCATACTGTCTAGGGTTTGGTGTGTTTAACCCTTCACAGAGTTGTAGTTTGGATTTATGCCCCTTCACAGGAGACAAATAGCCAGGTGTCTGGATATTTTGGGAAAACTGATGCAGGGGCAGAACAGATGATGCACAACTTGGTTTATCCCTGTGAGTTGAAAATCTCCTATTTTGCATGTTCTTCTGGTGTTCAGCAGGTGATGTCAAAATGAATGTGGTGGGTATAAATTAATACTACAAACACTCAGCAGTTCTTGGTGGCAAAAATCTCTGCCCAAAGGGAAAACAGTTATTTAGGTACAGCGTCCCCCTCGCCTTTCTGGAGATGAGGCTGGGAACTCACTCCTATGGACTGGGTAAACTGGGGTGAGTTAAGGGAGGGGATTAAGCAGAGTGAGAGATGCTCTTGCTATTCAAATGGATGGGTTTGATGCCTCACTAGAAATACTGGCAGTTCATGGGTTTGTCTCTGGAATGCTGTTTGGTCTAGGAATGTAACTGCAGCCCCTGGGGTTTCTCTTCTTTTGACAGACAAGAAGGCTGTCAGTGCTGTACTGCATGCTCCCTGCTCTATTTCATCTCACTTTGATACAGGCTCTTGTGTATCTTTCCTGGTGATTCTCTTCTGCTTCAAAGTAAAGTAGACAGATGACCTCTCTGCCTAGCAGCTTTACCTAATGTGGGCTGTGCAGGTGTTTTGCCTTTACATTAACATGTAAAATTGTTAGCACAGAGGTATTATTTAAGATTGGAGGGTTTTCTCTCCTTGAGTCTTCACATAAATCATCACGTGCTAGCAGACCTTGTGCGGGGATGTGACTTCTATGAAAGATGTGTCTAAAATTGGTTACAGATCAAAACTGACTCTTCACTATTCAGTGCATAGAAGCTTATTGATGTTAGAGGTTAGTTCGTAAGTCGGTGAACTGGTAAATACACAGCTGATTCCTGTGTCTTGTTGAAAGGGTATTACCCAAGCTAAGTGGGACCTTGAGCAATTTAAGATTACCTGTTGGGGTGTGTGTGTGTGTAATTAATTGATGTGAGATGAGATTTTCAAAGATTAATATTGTTTGTTAATATTCAGGACTCTGACCACCCTGACCACTAATTTAAATAATACTAATTTCTTCACATGGTCATGGAAACTTTATACAGGTAATAACATAGGATATAGAAATAACTATGAAAATATATAACATAAATTGAACTGGAACAGAAGGTTCCTGTGGTCAATATACTGCTTGCGGTCACTACCCTGCTTGCCCACTAGATGGACTCAAGGAGCTCCTTTCTGCTTATGGCAGAAGGCAATGGTGAATTACAAGAAGCTTGAAGTAGTTACTCACAAAATATCTCCTGATTGGTGGGGCTGGCTACAGCTTCAGACAGTACCCAAACACTTTCAGGGAATTCTGTTACTGTCTGATCATCCACTGAGACTTCTGATTCTTCCCAGGTTGCTGGGGAAAGGAGGCAGACAATCTCTGACCTGGTCTTGATCTCTCTGGATGATCTGTGTATCTCCAGGACTTCCTGTCTTGGCAGGAGGCTTTCGGTTGCAGGCAGGATGTCTTGTGATGTGCAGTCTCAGCACAATGTCATGCTGGCTGTGCAGGCTGATCACGTGGAGGCATTTAGAGCCTGTTCCTGGTAAACTTGAAGCAGGCAGTTTAGGATGTAATAAGGCAACCACAAATACAATGGCAGAGCACATTGTGTCACCTGCTCATCTCCTTTTATCAATACAACCTGAGACTAATGGGCCTTTGGACACAGAATAGCCAATCAGAATGGCAGTTATCCAAGCTTCACCATATTAGGTGAAGCCATAGGCTTGTTTTACCTTTTTTAGGGCAGAACACAGGCCTTGCATAAGGCAGGCTCAAGCTGAGCCTGTGTACCTTGCTTACCACAGGATGCAAACAAGTCTGGGCAGGCCAGAGTCCTCAGACTCAGTGGCTCCAGGTACTTTATCCTCTTTCCCACAGTTGCTTCTCCCCAAAACAAAAGGAGGAAGAGCGAAAAAACATGCCTGGGCAGGCCAGGACATGTATAAGCCTATTTTGGCCTGCTTAGGCCTACCATGACATTACCTTCTGTGGGAACACATAAAACTACTGTTATTGCAGAATTAATAAAGCTTTAAACTTGTCTATCCAAGTAGTATCCTCTTCTGCTCTTTCCTATGTGTGAAGGAAATGATTTTCTGAAAACCATTTTGCTGATATCCATATTGGTATTCCCTACAACAGAACCTGTGCAAATGTTCTGGGATTGAGTTACAGTCCAGCATTTCTTGGTTCTTGTCAACCTGAGGCTTGGCTATGTTGTGAATGATTGTCCATGCATCTGGACCTCTTTCTCAACTTTACCTCAGGCCTGCAAAGGGATAGGGTTCAGACAGAGTTAACCATGGTAATTTCTGTTCTATGAGATGTACCCAGGCGTTAATGGTTTCATTTAACGCAGTGGTCTTTTTAGTTGCAGTCATATCTGTGCTGCTTGCACTAGAAAAGTTGCTAGCACCAGTCTTTGCCCTTAGGAGAGGGGCCTCTTTCTTTGCTTTACAACCATTCCGCATTGTTGCTTAAGTATTTTTAAGGAAAACAACTATGAGTCTGTGTTGTCCTTTCTATGATCAAAACCACTGACACAGAAGAATTGTAGTTACAGTTTTCCTCTCAGATCAGGGATGTTGCCGCTTTTCAGCGGAGAAGGCAAGGAGGGCTTCAGAAGTGCACTTCAATTTAGAGATGCATGTGAAGTTGAATAGATTTACAATGATTCTCTTAATGCAGAACTGAAATCTCCAGGGCTTGAAATTGGAAGAAGTCTGAGACAACAGATGAAGCTATTGGTCTGTATAGAAGATAATTGTCTGCACAGCCCAGTGAACTGGGGGGGATTGCAGGAATAAAGAAAAATATTTGCAGCTGACTTTCCAGACATTTCTTCATTGTCAGTGCTTTTCATGAAGCCTTACTGGTGGGCTAAAGTAACATAAGTCTTTTTGAGATATTCTCCTTAGCAGCTCAGTTTGATGCCACAAAGACTGTGAGCACCTTCACATTTTTTTTTCCTCATTTTTGCAGTCATTCCAGTTTCCTGCAGATACCTGGGACACTCCAGCCTTATTGGTGAAGTAATATAGAGCATTTACTTTGTCAGAGTAAACTGACAGCTGAAAGGCAGCATAAATTGCTGAGCAGTCTGATGAAGCAGCTAGTGAAGCACACTTTGATCGCATGTAGGCTAAAAACCATTTCAATGTATTTAAATATACACACAGGAAACTTTGACCAATGCCTACTACCTCTGTTTTATACAGCATTTGAGTTGTATTTGTGCATAATTATTTTGCATGTAGCTCAAGCATGCCATTCCCTTGCATCTCAACTTCCAGAAATGCTCCAGGAGTTCACAAAGCTACTGCCCTTTTACAGCTACATTTTTTTTTTGTTTGTTTCGTTGTTGTGGGTTTTGGTGTGTGTTTGTTTGGGGTTTATTTTTTTTGGACCAGCAGTAGCTAGCCTTTAGCAAGAGCTGTAGTATGTTAGAGGGTTGGGGTGAGTGGCTAGTGCTTTATTTTCCATACGTGTCAGCTTTTGAGATAACCGAATCCTCTAGGGATTTGGATTTACTATTGATATGCAAACAAATCCCTAAACCTTACTGTAAAACTGCTCAGGGCTGGAAATGGGCTGAAGCGTGGCAGTATTCAGTCACATTGTTTCTGGTTCCTTTGTCAAAGGTGTTGATTTTATGATCTCATTGACATAGCCTGTCTGCATTTGCTGCTTTTTTCTGAACAGCACTTTTTAGTCTGAAGAAGCAAAGTTTTATTGGTCTGTGGGTGAAGCTTCTTGGTCTCACAACTGCTTAAAGGGTGAGACTAGAGACAAGCGATTGGTTTTCAGTGTGGACTGATGTTATCAGACATTCATGTGGGTCTAGAACTCTTGCTGCTAAATATGCATTTGGAAATTGGAGACAACAAATCAGCTGTGGGGTGCTGGAACTTGTCTCTAGGCTGTTTAAAATAATTGCAGAGCTGCAGAAGGATCACTTGTGCCAGCATGGAGTGTGCAGGATTGATGGAGTGATCCTGCCTGCACCCAGAGCTGTAATAAAATATACCTATTTCATAACTCTGCACGAGTTTTGGGGTTCATTTCACAAGTCAACTTGTGAATGAATGGGCTATATAATGGGGGGTTGAAATTTTGTTGAGAGGGCTACTTTCTTTATCTGCATAACTTTGCAGTTAGCTCAGGCAGTGATAGACTGTGCATTACTTACTATCCATTTGGAGAGAGATTTAGCAGTCACCATAGATAATTCTGTGATTGTTTCTGCATACTACTGAGAGAAGTGACTAGAAGTCAGGGAAGGCAAAACAGAGTAATAATAATTTATCAGTGAAGCAAAACAATATATGGATGAGAAAGGACTTACTATAAAAAGTTGTAGTAGCTTGAGTGGCATAAGGATCAAACAGAAGGCAGGTAGGGAATGCTGAGTTCTTCTTTCCTATGATGCAAAATCAAGGGACCACCAAATAAGCCTGTCAGATAAATGGGAATTTGATATTATATGTGCCACACAATGGCATGAAGCAAAGGTACCATGGGAGGGTTTGATGCAGCCTGTTTCCAGAAGACTGATGCTTTGGTTTGCTAAAGGCAAGATGGAGATGTGGAAGGCAATATACCTTTCTGCTTTCCATGTTCTTGTTCTCTCCCTATTAGCATCCATTACTGACTGGCTGCAGGTAAAGGCTGCTGCCTTGGGTAAATATTTGGTCTATCTCAGTGAAATTGTTCTTTAAGTCTTAGGGTCTGTCTACAGTAGACAAATGTGAATTTATTGTCCCTTTTGCCCTGAGCTAGTGCAGGCTGTGAGCTTGAGCCTGAAAACCAGCTCACTGTGTTGACATGTTATTGAGATGGATTCAAAACCCCTGCAAGCGGGATTGCTGGTTTCTGCTGGCTCATACTGTATCAGCATGTTGATTGGGCTGGTATAAATCCAGCAAAGTAGTGCAGACACAGTGGTGCTAGCTGTTACAGAGGCATTGGAACTGAGTGAGAATTTCGAGCTGACATGGAGATCACCCTAGCCACACTGTCCTGCATTTCTCTATGAGCCAGCTTGGAAGAACCTGATTCCTTTCCTCTTCGTAAAACATATAAGGAACCCATATTTCTTAATATGGGTCCATTTATCTAGAACTGTACATGCATTACAGAAGCCTACAGCCAAACACATGAATCCGAATCCTGAAGATTTTGTTCTGTTCTGGAGATCTTTTTTTTTTTTTTAAGAGATAGTTTCTGCTATATTTCAGTGCATCGATTTCTGTTGAAATTTGAAATTTTTAGCTGTGCTTGTTTGTGGTTAAATGGTCCAAAACTAGTTAGGAACTACAAAAGTTCACTATGGTTGAAATAATCTGTTACTCTCATGCCTCTGTTTTGCTGTGGAATGCATGTATCCCATGCTCTGAAAATCCCTTAGCCAAAAGAAGGAATTCTGCTGAGCTCCCAGGCAGGGAAATAGTTCTATCTGCCAGGTCTCTCTTGTGTTTGTAAAGCAGGAGAACACGAATACAAAGTATGGTATTTGGTTACTTTCACCATTTTCCTGATGTTTTAGTCTTCATTGCAGAGCTGTGTAGGCTGCTGCACACTGATGTTGCTCTGTTGTGCCATTGCAGTTTATAGCAGCTGAAAAGTTGATTTGTGATAAGTTTAGTAGTAACTTTTTTTGGTCAAAGTTGCATTGAAAGCTTTTTTGCAAGGCAGTATTATTGACTTCGGTGAGGTCAGTTTATATTCACTTGTCCTTCAGCGTGTGGCATCTTAGAGATCCATGCCAAAAAACTTTTTTTCTTTTTTTTTTTTTTAATGGAAGCTGGCACATAGTTTCCAGGAAAAACAATGAAAAGTACTTTCTAGTTCCTGTATTATGTGTACACATTGCCCTCCACCAGTCCTCTGAGGTTTGAGTGTTACATTAAGGAAGAGTAATGTGGTTTTGAGAAAGAAAACACTGGCTGGTTATGAACTGCGCTGCTTTGCTACAATTTTCAGTTCAGGAGTCTTTGGATTATATATTATGTATTTTTTTTTCCCTTTAAAAAAAAAAACAACAAAACCAAACCAAAGACCCTTTTTTTTTTTAGCTTCTTGAATGATTGTAGCTGGAGTTGTAGCAGGTGGTCCGCTCAGTCCTTTGAAAGATATATATGATTCCCATGAAGAAAACAGAAATATTGAGGGTCAAATGATATTTTGGGTGGGTGTGTTGGGTTGGTGGGTGGGTGAGTTGGGTTGGTCTGTTTCAGGATTGCATTGTTTTGCAAGCCAGAAAGGAAACAAAACAAACAAAACACAACCCTATAAAAAAACCAAAAACATTTAAAGCAATGTACCGGGAGAGGAAAACTCCCACATGCCCCTCTGCAACCCATTCTGCTGGTTTGAGGCTAATAGGAATATTTTAATGGCGAAAATTATATTATAGGCTGTGAAAAGAAAACAATGGTGATGTCTCCTTCACTCATAGGCTTGCTGAGATGTATAAGAACAAGAATACAAACATAGATAAGATGCAAAGTCTCATTCTCTCTAGCTGCTGGCTTGGTCTGGACCTCTCTGCTAACCTAACTAACCACTTTTCTTCTAACCCCCCCTGGCTGATCCTCCAAACTCACCTTGCATGTAAGGCAGACCCTGGGATAAGGTAGAGGGGTGGAAAGAAGGTGGAAGGGTGGTTGGGACTCTGATTTCTGGGAGGGGTCTTGTGTTTCTGTATTACCTTGTATATTTCTGTAACTATTCATGTCTGTTGTGTATATACCTGCTTGTATATTGTGCTAAGCTGTAAATAGAGCTTCAGTCCTTAATTTCCAGCCAGCTGAGTCTAGTTGATTTTCATAGAGAGTGGGTGGAGCAGGTAACTCCCAAACTATCACAGCCATCCCAAAACTAAAAATCAACAAATGGAAAACAACTCCTGACAAATCAACCAAGCAACCAATCAAACCCCAAACAAACAACAATAAATCAAAGCAACCAAGAAAACCCGAAACTCAGAAGGTAGGCAAACCAGACCTTACAAGAAGGAATGTGGGAGATAGAAGAGAACAAGAAACCCTGGACAGCAGAGTTTATTCTCAGATGTGTATAAAGCACCAGAACTAATGTGTGTGAGAATGGATTACATGGTCTCTGATTCACTGTCCATTTCAAGAAAGTGTTCCATGCCCCATGCTGCTATTTTGAGGGTTATCTTTGGCCATGGAAAGCAACTTTTCAGGGTGGTGATGTACTGGGGGAAGACTGCCATCTGCTCCCCATGGTCTCCAGGGCTGACCTTTCTCATAGAATGGTTTAGGTTGGAAGTAACCTCAAAGATCAACTAGTTCCAACCCTCTGCCATAGGCAGGGACACCTCCCACTAGAACAGGTCACTCAAGGCCTAGCCCAGAACAAGTGGTTTCTCACTTGCTACGCAGACCTGGATTGTCTAACTTGGAATGCCTGCTTTGTCTTGGTGACTCTTGTTCTATGTTGGCCTTTAGAGGCACAAGTAATGTATGTGGTATGGAAATAGGAACATCTAGTCAGTGGAGGCTGGTGCTACATGATCTGTCTCTGTCCTGTTCTGAGAGCAGCTGAGGAATGGTGTGGGAGGTGCCCATTTACTATAACAGGTCTTGAACACGTTTGTGGATGCAACTACCAGCCAAAGGAGCAGGCAGTATCTTTTGCCTGCTCTCATGTATCTTGTACATCTGCTTGGCACCCTTCACCTCTCTAAACTATCAGCGAGGGCTTGGAGAATGAGTGGCTTACTGCTTTAGCTAGCTGGAGAGACGTTTTCCTGCCACCTACATCAGCCTAGAAAAAGAAAAGCTGTAGGTCTTGTTAAATATTACTTTCCTCTAAGATATAGGAAAATAAACTTTTGGGGGAGTTTAATTATTTTCTTCACAGTGTAGGTGCCAACTGAGTGGGATTTGTTAGTCATTAGCGTAATACAAGTAATAAGGATATTCTGATTTGCCTGAAATGAACAACATGGGAAAATCACATGAAAGATTGGTTACATGGGGTTCCCTCTTTTTTTTTTTTTTTGTCCCTGTTTAAAGTCTGTAAGTTCACACAAGGATTTGCCCTTCTGGCTGCTCATTTTCAGAACCCTTCGGAGGTGTACCCAGTGCGTAAAGCAGCCTCCGAGCACGGTATGTATCATACAGCAATGCGTCAAACTGAGAGAAAATAAATAAGTTGACAGAAAGTTCTGCACTTAAAAAAAAAAAAAAAAAGCAACATACTTCCTTGCTTTTAATCTTTTGGCTAGGTATTAAAAAAAGAAAAAAAAAAATCCCACGAAAGCAATTTACTGCTAAATCTATACCAGCACTAGTGGGAAACATAACAATTGTCTTGAATGTGAAGGATATGGGAGAGATGAAAAGTGGTAGAAGCAGTGTGGTTAGTGATGGCTGCAGGTGATAGTCATGCAGTTTGCTAGCTGTTGCTTTGATTTGTGTTTAAAAAGTGCTTGGTTCTACTTTTCCCCAACATTGTTTGTACTTCAGTTCTCTGTTTCCCCTGCCTTGGCTCTTGGCATATGTGATAATTAGGTAAAGAGAACAAAAGCTGTGCTTACCTACTTTTCCATAAGTAATGTGGGAGAAGGAGGCCTTCAAAGGGGATTTAAAAGGGAAGAGGATAATGATTTAAACTTGCACAGGAAGTAAACTAAGGGGATACAGAATCTAATCTCTGTGGTGGATAAGAAGGAAAGTAAAGCAATGAAAATTAGGGTAATGCTCAAGTTGCTCGTGTTTCTAGAGGGAGCACTGGTAAAAAGGCCTAAGGAAACCAAATCACACTTTATAAAGCATCTTCGACATGGGAGAGCATATCATGTACAGTAAAGATCTTAGTGTTAATGCATTTGCTTTCATTTCGAATCAGTTTGACAGGCTGGGTATTCCATATGTCTCTCTAAAGATGAGAAACCTTTTTTGGGAACTCTTACATAATATCTGTATTTCGCGTTCTTTATTGTGTGTGTGTGTGTTGGGGGGGGGGAAATCATTAGAGCTTGAAGTGCTTAAGCAGAAACCCAGGACTTTCTTTTTATCTCTGGGAATTTCAGTAAGATTTCCTCCCTGTTCTACCAAGCTTGTATGGAAATTAACTTTGTTTATCTGAAACAGCTGAAGGGGACCAGGTAGGACTCCAAAAGAACTACTTAGATGTCGAAGATCTAATGTTTTCTCTCTCATGAACATTACCATTGTGCATACTTGGGTTCTTTGTGTTCTTTGCTCTTGTGTTTTTTCTTGGTGTGTTTTATTTTTATTTTTCCTTCCAAATTACCCTTGCTGTTCTAGATGCTTTATATTAGGGAGTTTTCAAGGTTATTTGGTTGTTTGTTTTGGTGTTTTTTTTTTTCTTCCTGGAAGCTCTATGGAAAAGAGGAAGTACAGATGATTAAGGACACAAATTGCTTGAGGCAGTGTGGTCATGCTGAGAGGTCGGAGCATTTTAACTTCTGAGATAATATTAAGTTTGTAGTATTAAGGTGGACCACAACAAATATAAACAAATATAAAACTCCCAAACTTGACCAAACAAAACACTCAGGTGACTTAAGAGGTCTCTCTTGTGTAAAACCTGTTCTCTCTCTGTACTGTCTTGGTGTGGGCAAGGAGCCGTCATCGTCCTCGCATACTGCAGCAGTTCGTAGAGGTGCTGGAGCTGTTTGGAGCTGTCCTGGGTTGTCCCCAGAGACAGATTGTCTCCAGGACATGGACTTACTACTAGCTGTGAGATCAGACTTCTGTCTTGGCACTGCCAGGCTCCAGCCTGTGAGCATAACCTGTCCTATTCTCCTACTCTTAGTGTCCCTATTGTCTCCTTTTTGTCTTGATTTGTGCCCTCTTTGACTAGCCTCTTGTCACTGCCCTAAATCTGAAGGTCTGACTCTAGGCTTGACTGCTAAATCATGATGATTGCCCTAAATTTCTCAGGCTATTTTTAGTTCTTCAGATCATTAGACACTTTTGAAAACTGTACTGTACACCCCTCAAAATAGTGCCTTTTACTTTAAAATGCACCAGCATTGTAGTCTGGTAGGACCACACCTCTCTCACTGGAACTAATGGATTTCAGTGTTGCTGGAAAGAGTTCTGTAACACTGATTTCCAGATTCTCTTGTGTGTGGAGTTCAACTCTTAGCATCAATTATTAGTGGTAGACAGTAGGTGTACAAGTAAATATAATAGAGAGTGTTAACCTAAGAGCAGTTAACTGCAGCAGGTTGAATTAATGCTGAAGGAAAGGAAACGTCAGTAACAAGGATATACATTGACTAGTGGATGGAACTGAGATGGGAATTTCCTGGGATTTTTCACTTACAACAGAGCCATCCCAAAGAATCAGATGCCCTATTGCTTCTGTTTTGTTTCCTCTGAAGCAGCCTACGTGGCCCAGCAATGGAGGCATGTTCCTGGGGAGATTCAGTCAAACTGCTGAATCAGAATTTATGCCCCAATGTGAATTGATGGCTCCCTTGGCAAAGGGAAAAGAATATTTTTCTGGAAATAAACTCAGATGAAAAGGACTTGCAGCACACATTATTCTTGCCGAACTTATTTTGTCATTTCTTAGTCTGTTGCTCATTTTACTTGTTATCATGGTATGGAGTTTTGATTAGCTTTGGCAACAAAGCTGTGAACTCTTAGCTTCATACTGAGCGTTATGAGATGTGGGAAGAAACTAGATGGGAATATTCTGAGCAAAATGTGTCTCTTCTAAATGAAATTAATCACTATGATCTATTAGAATAGTCTTGCCTGGGGTATTGCACATGTTGCTGAGTGAATGTGTTAGGATAGTAAGATGATTGTTGTTAAGCACATGCTGGCAGGAGAAAATGGATCCATGATATACCTGATTGATTTTTAAACTAGAGCAGGGTAGATTTAGATTTGACATTAGGAAAAAGCTCTTTATGATGAGGGTGGTGAGATGCTGGAATGGGATGCCCAGAGAAGTTGTGGACACCTCACCCCTGGAAACATTTAAGACCAGGCTGGATGAGTCTTTGAGCAACTTAATCTAGTGGGAGGTGTCCCTGTCCATAGCAGAGGGGTTGGAACTAGATGGTCTTTATGGTCCATTCCAACTCAAGCCATTCTGTGATGCCATGGTTTCCCTTCCCTTTTCCCAGTACTTTTTGCTCTCCTCTGCTTTGTTTCCAAGACTGATCTTAACTGATCTGTTGTGATGTGACTTGTAGCTCACTTGCCACAAAGAAGAGACTGCCAGCTAATCCCAGTTGAATTAGCAAGGTGGGGGTGGTCGAATGATGTGCTTACACCCTAAGGCATGGTCTGAGGATGGAGTGTCATTGAGAGATAGAGGTGAGGCATGCTACCTGAGGGAGATTGGTCAGAGTTGAGAAGCCAAGAGTGGGAGCAGAAATGTAGCTATTCCTGGTATGTGCTGTTGTTCCATTTCTTGCTATCTATTTTTTCTTCCTCCTGCTTCTCTGCACACATTCAGTGCACAGGCAGAGGAGGTGAAAATTACAAAACTTGCTATATAATAAATTCCTCGTTCACTTGTTAGTTAATAACACTTAATCTGCAGTTCTCCCAGCCACTTAAATTTGTTCTATGGGTAATCCAAATGTGACATGTGACCTTCCTCCTTTCTTTGTTCAGGAGTAGACTGTACTGTATTCACTTTCAGAAGTCCTCAAGTTACTGTGTTGGCTTTGAGGTGGAATAATTTAAACCAAAAGAAATGTATCTGCAAAAGGGTGAAACAATGCATATCAACAGCTTCTGAACTATTCACATAGTGCTTCAAGTGGCAATACCCAGAGTACTGGATCCCAATTATTCATCATCTCCTGTTCTGTTGGCAGGAAGGGGTTATGGGAGGAAGGTGGAGAATGTATGGGAGGAAGGTGGAGAACATGGACTGTGACCTGTGAGGTGGATATGGTGACTGGAGCAATTACAAGTTCCTTGAAAGAAGACATTTTTGGGATTGTTTTTTCTTTTTTTCCTCCTTCTGCCCACTCACTGATGCTGTAACAACCCTGTGACAATCTGATGTTGGAACCTATTCCCTTAGCGACTGACTTCTCTGTGTTCCCTTCTGATTTATCACAAGTTGCTTTTGAGCACTAGTTTTCGTGTGCTAGCTACAGTCTTTTAAAGGCTATTTTTACTATACCTACTGTTTGCACTGTATTTTTTTGCCTTTTTTAGTCAATCTTTCACTTGTAGAAAAGGACCTGTTCTCAGAATTCTCTTTCCAGGGTACTTCAATGGAGTGAAGATAAGACTAGTTGGGTCTAGGTGCTTTCTCCAGTAGCGGTGCTCCTGGTGACTTCTGTTGTTGCCATAATGCACCAGCTGATGGCTGCACCTGCAGTGAAGTGCTTCAGCAGAGTGCAACCATTGGGTTTGGGGAGTGCAATGGTGAATTACAATCTCAAGGGTTTGTTTCCATACTGGACACACATTCATGCCCTATGAAAAGAGAGTGCTGTCAGGACAGCAAAATCAAACATGAGTAAGTTAGGAAATGCCAGCATGTTGATTCTCCCACCTGCTTGTGCATGTGCTTTATGATTCAGTCCTTAATTACACAGTAGCACACTTTTTCCATGGAATTCCTGCTTCACTCCATGCGCAGGATGTCCACCGCTGTTTGAACGAGAAGCTGTTCAATGCTTTCTCCTTTCTGTTTTTCAGTACCTTATGCAGTCTTCACAATAAGAGAGGAATTATTGATGGCCTTATTTGTTTGCTTTTTTAGTAGTCTTCACCACAGTGTAAGTGGCCAGTGTTTCATGAACACGGTAGCCCTGTCTGATCCTGGATGCTCTGCTGGCCTCATTCATGAACTGGGAACACAAGAACATGAAGTGTCTGCCTTGAACAGTCTTACCAACTATTTTTCATTTCCTTACTTCCATTAGCTATAATCCTTATTCCCAATGCTCCACTTTGAATCCTAGTCCTAGGTATTTCTTCCTCTCCTATCTAGCTTCAGTTATTGGTGTTGTAAAGCTGATTCTCCCATGTAAGCTGGTAGCTCATTGTGTCTTCATAAAGGGTCTTTGTCTGTCTTGTCATTTGAATGTGGCTGGAATTATTGGCAGCAGAGCAGAGACAGGTTACTTAATTTCATTTCATTTGAACTTTAATTTAGCAGGCAACTGTAGGGAAAGGCTTGTTCAGCCTAAGTGCAGGTCTTTGGGCAGCTCAGCATTTTAATTCAGAGCAAACTCTAGAAGGCATGAGAGACATAGAAAATTTCAAAGGCTTACCCCTTTGGCAAGTTCAACTGGATTTTTGTAAGGACAACAAAAGGTGCTTGTCTGTTGCAGAGTCCCCTGTACACTGCCAAATTTTTCAGAGAGAAGGTTTCTGGATGTTTTAAACACCAAATAAACACTGCTGTTTAATTTTATTTAGTTTTATTTTTTTTAATTTCCTCCTGATTCAGTTTTGGGTTACAGATAAAATAGTTCTGTTAAAGTTGGGAAAAAAAAAAATCATCATTCTGAGGCAGCAGCCTGTTTTAGGAAAATTCAGGCTGTGTGTTAAAAGGATAGTGGAACCCACAAGCAACTGAAAACAGGACCTTAGAGCAGGAACATTCATCTGGCCAATGAAGAGTTGAGTAATGTGGGCGATGCTATGTGGCATGGTGCTATGAAGGACATTGAACTGTTGGAGTGGGTCCAGAGGAGGCCACGAAGATGCTCAGAGGGCTGCAGCAGCTCTGCTATGAGGACAGGCTGAGAGAGTTGGAGCTCTGCAGCCTGGAGAAGAGAAAGCTTTGAGGAGACCTTATAGTAGCCTTCCAGTATCTGAAGGGGGCCTACAGGCAGGCTGGGGAGAGACTATTGACAAGGTCTTGCAATGACAGGACAAGGGGCAATGGGTTTGAACTGGCAGAGGGGAGATTGAAACTGGATGTTAGGAGGAAGTCGTTTGCAGTGAGGGTGGTGAGGCACTGGCACAGGTTGCCTGGGGAGGTTGTGGCTGCTCCCTCCCTGCAGGTGTTCAAGGCCAGGTTGGACGAGGCCTTGATTAACCTGTTCTAGTGGGAAATGTCCCTGCCTATGGCAGGGGGTTGGAACTGAATGATCTTTGAGGTCCCTTCCAACCTTACCATTCTATGATCCTATGATGCAGAGGCATGAGCAGCTGGTACAGGGTGCGCCACACCTGTGGGGCCACAGAGCAGCTTTGGGTTTCTTGGCAGGATGATTATGCCAGGCACAATGTCATGCTAACGTGTCTGTATGTCTTTCAGTGCCAGACCAAGCTCTGGCATCTCAATAGAGAATAGTATGCTGCAGTGTAGACTTAAACTGAATTCTTGAGAGATGTTTGTCCAGTGGCTTTCAAACACAATTAGCTAAACTAAGATTGGAGGAAGAGTGACTTCTTTTGAAGAATGCTTTTGTTGCTTTGCTATATAGAATTGTACACTGATAGCTGAAATACTCTCAAACACAATTCATGAGAATATCATTAGCAGCTTGGTCTTTTTTATTACTTTACCCTCAACATTCATAACTGTGCTGATTACCATAATGGACTACATTTTTACCCCAGAGATTGTGTTCTGTTCTAGAGTAATGTTCATTTTACTTTTACTTGTTTTTCAAAGTAAATTGATGTAATTTTTTTGTTTCATTACCTATATGTGGTTTTAAAAATCCTCTCTGGATATATCCTGTACTGGAATAAAGCCCCAAGCCTCTACTAAAATTAATGCTTAGAGAACCACAGGGGAGAAAAAAAAAAGTTAACAGGAAAAAACAAAGTTGTTTTTATCTCCACTTGCCATTCCTTTTCACATTATGCTGGGTCTTACCTGCTTCTGTGAAATTTCTCCATTTGTTCCCCTTAAGTGGTGCTTCGAGAATAGGCAAACACCACCCATCAGCTTTCGAGCTAGAAGGTTAGCATAGTGCTCTGTTATCAGAAAGCTGTAACAAATAAGGAAAATAGGTATGTCTTCAGATTCAGGTAGTGGTTTGAAAGTCTAACTTTGATTTCCTTTGGTGCTCTTGAGTTTTTGCAGCTAGTTGAGTAAGCCACTACTGTAATCTTGCTTCCATTTTAATGCCTAAGACAAATTATTATTTCTCTATGGTGTTGGCACTATTAGAAAAATCAATAAATGCCTGAGGATACTGAAATACTAAATGCAAAAAAAAAAAAAAAAGCCAGATAAGCTGATTGCTGTGCTCAGCTAGTTATATTTTAATTGATTTACAGGTATATTCACTTCAGAGGCAATCCCAGTATAAAATATATTGACGTGTAGATACAGCACCATGATTCATACACTTACTGCAGTCAATATCACAGATTGTGTTTATTGTTTACATTGTCTATTTTCACTGAGTTTACTCAAAACAGGAAGTTATTTCTAATCCTGGTCTTTAAGTAAAGCAGAGTTTTGTAGTCCAGACTGGCAAAGCACTGTTGCTTTTGATTAGTATGGTCTAAACCAAAACAAAGCAGCTGCCCTTTTCCTCTACATTAAGTACTCCATTTCATCAGTGTCTTAAGAGCCTAATTTTGACGTTGTAGATTTAGTTTGGTGTCATTATGACATTAGGCTCCAAGCTGATTGCTTTCACGATGATTGATCCAGAACTGGATTGGCAGCTGGACATTTGCGACGTTTTTTGACTCCGTATTTCAAATAAAAGAAGGAAAACATCACAACTGTAAAAACAAGTCACCCAAACACTGATGTTTCACAAGAACATTTGTTTGTGTGTTTTTGCTTTGGTTTGTGTTGTGGTTTGGTGGTTTGGTTTTATTTTTTTTGGTAGGATTGTATGCATGTATAACGCACAGCACTGAAATTAGGATTACTTCTCTTTGTACAACATGACGTATAGATGTATTTTGGGGAATTATAATTGTTTCTAGATTACTATGGGGGACCACTGCAACACTTGGGAAATTCTCATACAAGATATTTCTCTTGCATAGATTTTTCTATCTGGTTTCTGGTTCACAGTGAAATCTACGGAGAGTTTCCTGTTCAAACCAACCTGACCACTCTTGGGTGTTTGCTGGTTTTCTGATCTATGCAAAAGAATCACCTTTGGCATTGCTTCTATCCTGTTGTGCCCTGACTTCATCTGAAGTGGGACCCATGCTTTTGTCCAGAATTGTTAAAAAATAATCCAAGATTTTGATATCTGCTGCACCAGACATTGAGCATTGACTTAATGTATTGTCATAATGCAGAGGACACCAGGATGATCTGCTTTGTAGACTAACTTGGAGCCACTGTCTTTTATGGATCCAAAGTTGGAGGAAGGAAGGAAAGTTTACTTCCCCCTCCCACTTCGTTGTATAGTCTCTATACAGCTTTGCATGCCTAGAAAATCATGCTAATAAATTAGGTTTAATTTTCATTTCCACAGTGAAGCCAGTTTGGCAACCCTGCTTACAGTCACAATCTGAATTTCACTTTACTGATATTAGTTCTGCATTTAAAAATTGCAGCGTTCATCTGTAGTTCCTAAGAGACTTGTCCTGGTGACACCTCAGGAGTCTGCTCTGAACAGTGTTGAACAGGAGGATCTGAAATAGAAATACTTAGGTAGGAATAATCAGAAAATACTGAGTGTTGTACTCTCTTCTAATGCCCTGAAAAATGGTAATTTGGCAGATATTTTCTCTACCAAGTGTACACCTGTGTGCAACATCCAGGTTTTATTTATCCTACCTGATATTTTTTTCCCTCCTTTTGGATCTCAAGGCACACAGAAGGATTTCTTTTGTTGAAGTGTGGTGCATTATTTCCTTAACACTTCAGCTCTTGTGTGGTGGGCGATACTTCTTTGTCCAGATCCCCACCTTTTGGGGAAGCACTATGCAAAGTGATCTTGCACATTCTTCATTTAAATCCTTTTAGAAGCTTTACCTCTGCTCAGAGAAAAAAATGTGGGTAGGACAAATGGAGAGTCAGGACACTGACACAAGGGAAGAAAGAGATAGGACCTAAGACATCTGCAGTTCAGACTCTACTAGGTTGAAAGTTGCCTTAGCGTAGCAGTGGCTGAGTGATGCGGTGAGGGTCTTGGGGAAACCTGATGTGTCTTGGCTGTGGCTGAGACTGAAACTGGACAGGCCATTTCACACTTCTTATACCTTTCTACTTGCTGTTAGAAAAACAGCATTTAACAACAGGGTTTACATTGTACTTTCCTAGCTCCATAAAGTATATTTACAATATACTTTCCTAGCTCCATAAAGTCTTGATTTTATTGCTTCATCTCATGCTATATTGATGATAATCTCAACCATAGTAATCCAGAGTGATACTTTCCAGTCTCCAGCATTTAGCCATGGGGTGACAGGGCTAGATAAAACCAAGATATAGACACATTTTGAGGGGGCTGGAGTGTGGCAACATATTTATAGTGTTGCTTTTATTAAAGCTGCCCTTTCTCCTCCTCTTCCTTTTCCTCCCTCAGATCATGATGATGACATTGTTTTATTTGTTTTACTTATATAGTTAGCAAACTTGAGCAGAAAATCATTAAAAATAAGCCAACAACTGCCCTCTGCTCTAATATCATGAGAGCTGTTTCTACCAAAGCTTTGCAATTTGAAGTATCAAGGCCTACTCCTAACTGGGGAAGTTGTGCTCTAGACTGACACACTATTGAGTAGTTTGTAATTTCTGTCCTCTTTCTCCCTTTTGTGTGACTCCAGGCACCTGATCATTAATGTCATCTTGGTTAAGGAGCAATGTCCCCATTTCCATGGAAACGTGGGGAAAGGGCTTTGGAAGCTTAGAGACCCTTTATTTGTTGTGTAGCATTTTCTCTCCCGTTTAAGCACTTAAAGTAAAGAAGCCTACAGAGCTGAAATCTTTTAAGAGATACTGTGTTAAATCAGGTGGACAGTTATAAAAACAGCTTTTAACTTAGCCCTGTAATTCAGTAACAGTATATCAGCTGGTAAAAAATCAACTTGCTTACCCTGAAGCCAGTGGAACTAGATCAGTTTACAACAGGCAGGAATTCATCTGGTAGTCCGTGGGCTAGATTCCCAAGGCAGGTCATGGGATTCACAGCTCTTGAAAGTCATAGATAGACAAAATAAATCACTCAACAGGTATTGGAAATATTAGTTCTGGTTCAGCTGCTGGGTGAACAAGGTTGTCTAAAACATTTTTCTTATTTATTATTAAGCTCATGGGTTTCCTAATGCAAGATTTATTTATGTCTAAAGAACTTTTTGTTTGTTTGTGTAGTTACAGGCTGTTTTTATCTTTTCTTTTTTGTGTAGGTCAATATTGGTAGCCATTTATTAAGAGACATGATACTGCCAATGTGTGGTTAAATAGAGCTCTAATACTGTGAAGGCTCAGCCTTTTTATATATATATATATAAAATTTTTTATTTAGATATTTACAACATGTTCAGTACAAAAGACTAATAAAATATTTCATCACACACTTGGTACCATTAACAGTGCATAAAAAGATGGAATGTATGAAAGCCAAAGTAAAAAATATGATTTAAAAGGGCTTAACTACTAGTGGCACAGGGAACTATGATTTTTTAACACAGTTACTGAAGTTGAGGGCTAAATTACTGATGTAATAAATGTTGATGGTAATGTTTCTATTGTCTTAGGTGAAACCTGGTTCAAACAAAGTTGTATGGGATTTTATTTTATTTTTTTTTAACATACATCCCTTTGCTTCTCCTTACAAATCATCAAATTGTTTCTGTTTGAGTCAAATCCCCATTCTGACTTAAGGTGTCCTCTCCACTTGAATAGAAACTGTTCCTGTTTATTCTGCATCTGATATTGATCATTTTTGTCACAACCTTCAAGAAACTTCCCAGATGCAAATATTAAACCATATATAAATGTCCCATGCCAGAATGTCAAAAGAGCAATGCAGATAGATAAACCAAAAATGTGACAAGATATCTGCATAACAATTATCACCTATAAATAGTAAAATGAGAACGCAGAGGTGGCTCTGGATTCAGTACTGGATTTAATATTGTTTTCATCTGATTTCTTCTCTTAGACTGTAACCTTTACAAAGTCATGCTTTGTAACCTTGTCTCTAACCTTGATGGAAGGTAAAATAATTTAACTTTGAGCTTTCTGAATGTAGGACATCACATATGGAGCTGAACCCAAGTGTATTTGCATTTACTGTAGCATCAGGCAGCTTTTTAAATTATGAGAAGATACGGCTATGTAGGTGTCTAGGAGAGAAGATTCCATATAGAGGGATTAGCACCAGGCTTGCCACTTGGTCTTCAGTGCAACAGGAAATTCCTAAATGTGGGGATTGAAGAGAGAATTTCAGGGTACCTGTAACAGACCTTTAAGTTCTAGACAACTTAATTTTTTTGCAAGTTTCTACTCAGTCTGGTTCCTTCTGTGTAGGGTCTAGCCTTATGTTTTTGAGAATGTCTCCCTGTTGAATAAAATTATGGAGAGAGATGAAGTTGGTGAGCTGCACAATTAGGGGTGTGATTAGCTCAATAAGAAGTCCATTTAAAGGTGGCTTTTGAAAGAAGCTAATGTTAGTGAGACACATTATGCTCATAAGTGTTGAATTAATATTTCCTCCGTTTTCCTCATAGATATTCCCTAGAAGTATTTCTGAGAACACAATTTTTAGTGCTTTCTCTTTTCATTTGAATTTCAAGCTAGTAAAGATGGATAGAGAACATGATTGCCCAACAAGGGGAACCAACAAGGTCTTGTACACGTTAGAAGACTAAGGTACTGCTGCAGACTTAAGATGCAGCAATTTGGGTGAGATATGATGGCAAATTCCACCTGACAGATAAAAATTCCTTTGTTTTTAAAAGAAAAAAAAAATCCTAATCCTTGGCATGTGTTGAGAATATTACTGCTGTGCAGAAAGCTGGTGGAGAGGTGTGGGGGAACTAATTAGGGCTGAGGAAAATTTCTTTTGCTTGCAATCTATATAATGCTGCTTTACTCCCTAGTTTATAACGCATTTGGAAATCTGCAATATGAACAATTCTGTAGAAATGAAGTGTCACTATTGATAGTGCTGTATAGGCCTGGTTTTGTTATTGAGGAGCTCGAAATTATAACGAAGTTCAGCACCTTTTTGGCATCATAAATTAAGTCACGAGGTAGAACAAATAGTAACTGTCACATTTCAGTTGTTCCTTGTTTTTCTGCTGCTGCTTTTGGAAAAGCTCCTGAAAGATTTTGTGGATGAGGTAATGCGCTCTCATCTGCATGTCGTACCTCTGTAACTCCAGCAAAGGTTTCTGATGACGTGCTAGACCACAAGAACAAAGCTCAAATTTATTGTGTCCCTCAGATGGAATTACAGTCTTCATCAGTTAATGCAGCATGTCTCGACTTTGGAAAGTTAAATCCTGACTTGTTGAGAAAATGAAGCTTACAGTATTGCTGTTGCAAACAATGTTGTTTTAAAAGCCTACCCAAAATGAGCAATCAGTCAAATGGGCTATGCAAGTATTCATTCTCATCTCTCTTGTGTGCTTTGATTAGCAGTGCTGTTGTCAACAGCATTGATGTAATGTCATTGGCATTTGAATCATGACCCTTTGACAACCAAAATTACCGCATCAGTTCCTCTGCAAATTCAGGCCGGCACTGATACCTTATGGATGGGCTGTGGTCAGATGCCTCAAAACCCAAAGCGACCAGAGTAACAACGTGAGTTGAGGGTCTGGAGGACCTGTGAGAATCTGAGGTGGTATTCATTGTTGATTTTCTTTAGTTATTGTATACAACTTGCATTTTTCTTAGAGCTTTACTGAATGGGAAGCTGCCACTTAATATGGAAACCAGTGTGAACTGGATGGTTTCAGAGTGCCTGCAACTTCTTTCATAGGCACTGTTGTGGAAGGGGTAATTAACTAATGTGAGATGATATTTTAAAAATATTAATATATAGTTTATTAATATTAAATATTCAGAACTCGCACCACCCCGACCACCATTTAATAATAATAACAGGCTCTTTGCAACGTTATGGAAACTATATACAGGTTATAACAGGATCTGGAAATAACTATTAAATATATACATTAACTGAACTCAATTTAAACTGGAAGAGAAGGTTTTGCAGCCAGTGTGCTGCTTGCAGCCAGTTACACCACTTGCTCTCTAGACAGACACAAGGAGCAACTTTCTGCTTATGGCAGAAGGCAATTAATAAATACAAGAGGCTTTCGTNGCAAGCCAGGACATGTACAAGCCCAGTTTGGCCTGTTTAGGCCTACCACGACAGGCACTCCCCTAGCACGGCTTTTTTTTTTGGTGTGTGTTTTTTTTTTTTTTTTAAGGTTGCCTGAAGTCCAAGGGCACTTGGACCTCAGTCACAATAAGATGTTATTAAATAATTTTCATTTTTGCCAGGGGAGGTATAGGCTGCATATTAGGAGGAAGTTCTTGACAGAAAGAGTGATTGGCATTGGAATGGGCTGCCCAGAGAGGTGGTGGAGTTGCCATCCTGGTGTTGAAGAAAGGTCTGGATGGGGCACTTAGTGCCATGGTCTAGTTGATTGGCTAGGGCTGGGTGATAGGTTTGGCTGGATGAGCTTGGAGGTCTTTTCAACCTGGTTGGTTCTACGGTTCTATCATTTAAAGTTGTTTGAAGCAGTGCAATTGTCTTGGGTAAAATAATTGGTTTATGTTTTGTGCTTTTTCTCTTTGTTTATTTATTCCATCCTTGGTGTTGTTTTTAAAGAATTGATTTAGTAGGTTACAATTAGTCAGTGAAGAACAGCTAATTTGTGGATAATGCCTCAAGCAACACAGAGTGGTATGGCTTCACTCAACTCCAATGTTATACCATATCTGCTTGTTGAGGATTTGGTCTCTTGTTCCCAACTAGGTTGCTGCTGGTCTCCATATGTTAGGGCATCCTAGCTCGTTCCAGAGGACAGAGAGGTATTGAAGAAAATCTGAAGTGAAAGGATGGTGAAAGCACTCAATGTTGGTGTTTTTATTTTGTGGTGCGTGGTTTTTTTGTGGTTTTTTTTTTTTCATTTGTCTGTTCAGGTTTGGTTTGGTGTGTGGTTTTGTGGTTTTTTCTTGTTTGTTTGTTTGTGGGGTTTTTTGGTGTGTTTTTGTGGGTTATTTATTTATTTTATTTCTTTCTGTTTTGCTTTTCCAGGAAAAAAAATATTTTTTTTTTTCCTCTTTATCTTTCTATTTTACTGCACAACTCTTTACCTGGGGAAGAGCTTTAATGTACTATTTGCTTTAGAGAAGTTCCCCACCTGCAATCATGAGGATCATACTGGGTAGCTGCAATTGCCTCCACAGTGCATTTTTCTCTGTAGGAACTTTTCTTAATCTTTCAGTATCACTTCATGGCTTGAAAGCCTGAATGGAACTGTTGAGGAAGCAGCATCATCTGTGGAGTTGTCATGACAATCTGCTGTAAGGGCAGCCAGCAAGGATGGGTCTTGTGGTTATATTAACTTTCCAGTCAGGTATTTTTTTTTTTTTATTGGAAAATTTGGAAGCAGGAGATATCTCTCTCTTCCATGTTGCTTCAGCACATGAACTCTGCCAGCTATACACACAGCACTTCACTTCTGTTGGTAGTGGTTTTCGTCTGCAGTTCCTCAGTCCATGCTGTTCAGTTCCTCTGTAAGTACTCTGCCAGTAGTAATAACTGATTATGACCTTAAGAGCATTGAAGAATGAACATTTAAAAAGTGCATCCTTAACCCTAAGTGAAGCAGAGATTGAGGATGCATTCCTTCAGAATGTCATGATTTATGTCTTTTGCTATGTGGCGTTTGTTGATGTCGTTTTTTCCACTGTGTTCACTCTGTCCTGCTATGGTAAACAGGTAGCTGGGAGAATGCAGCTGGAATGGCTCAATGCAGCAGCACACTGGAATGGTGTGTAGGTAGCATTATTCATGCTCTCCTGTGCTATGGATCAGATTCCCAGGCACACAAGCTGGTTTGGTTCAGCTGTGCTGTTACCTCTGCTTAGGAATACCACTAGAATGAGGGTTTTAAAATACTGTTTCAGTAGCACTCTATAAATACTACTTCTCCCACCTCCCTTTACTGTCTGTTAGTATGTTGTAGTCTTTATTTATTGAAGGGATACACAGGATGGACTTTGGGGAAAGAATTTGTTTCTTTTTCTTAAAGTAGCTGTAATACCAAAATCAGCATAACACCTAGTGATTCAGTGCAATTTTCATTGCCTGGAAAGTGACATAAGAATTAACCATAAGTAACCCAGTTGTCTGAACTTGGATGTTTTTTCACATGGTATGATCTCACTGGATCAGATGTTCTAAAGCAGCTTGGATTTTCATGCTAAGAAAAGGTTAAGTTTTATCTCATCCGAGCTATACATGCTCAGCAAGATCAGAGGGTAGCTGGCCTGACATCTGTATCTGTCAGCAGCAAAAAGCACTTAGGATATTTCTGCTCTTGTTTGTTACAACATTGGTCATTTTGTTGTCAAGGTGTGATTTCATCCCTCAGATGGTTACTATCTAAAGGAATGCTTTTTCTGGGTGTGTGTCTTCTTGAGTAGGTGATGCAATGTTAAAATAAGTGAAATGCAAAATGGAGTAAGTTTATTTCTGTACCTTACTGTGATTCTGCTGCAGCTGATGCAATGAGGCAAAAAAGTACTACTTGGTTTTAATTCACAGGAGTTGGATTTTGGTGGGTTTTTTTGGGTTTTTTTTCCCTTTCTTTTAATAGCATTCTATCTGGAGAGTGACAGTTCAAGACTGAGCAGTCCACTTTCTCTTGATGATTTCAATTCAGCAAGAGTTAGTTCTAGCTGAAGACACCATGATGTAATGACTGTTTACTTGCGTGCCACTATAAAATGAGGCAGAATTTCTGCACAGATGAAATCTTAGGGGACATGTATTTTTACTGTGTGCAGAAAAAGCCCTGTGTGTTGAAAGCCCTAAAAAAAGACGAGGTCAAAGTTGGATTGAATTCAGCAAGCAATCTACTTTCTCGCCCCTACAAGTGTTACTTCTGGGCAGAGGATGAGGTGTGCCAAGGTGTAAGTGGGCAGGATGTTTGTAATATGGATACTTTCTGCTCTGATGATTTTGTGGTAAAGTATTTTAATCTCCCATACTGTCAGTTATATTCACACCTTAATGCCCACTGATAAAAGGAACTTCAGAAACTGGCCTTATTCTTTCATAATAAACCCACTATGTAAACAGATAATGTTTTTCTACAGGTCCCGTGGTGGTCTTGTTCAGTGACTTCATTTAAAATCAGCAGTTCTCTCTAAATGACTCCAGCAAACAAATAATACACCAACACAAGACCTAAGAGCATGGCATTACAAGTCCCTTTTGTACTATTAAAAGCTCTTTCAGATTAAAATATTGTCCAAGTAGTGTCCTGTTGTGAGGTTAATGTCCAGATCTCTTCCAGCTCTAGGTGAGTTTAAGTGCAAAGGTTGACCATCATGGGGTCTGATTTATCTGACCCTGGTGGACCACTAACAAGTTACTGTACCTTTTCCTGAAGCTGTATAGGCACTACAGAAGCAACACTCAGTATTACTGTTGTCAAAAAGAAGTTGGAGGAAAAATAAATCTTCCTCCTCCTTGCTGTTTGCCTGTTATGTGCTTTTGACAGTGCTTTGTATTGTGGGGTGTTTTTAGCCTGCTTGTATATAAGTGGTGAGTCAACAGGGAGGAAGAATAAACCCCATGTGCATATTGTAACAGAACTTAGATGGAAAAAAGATAAACTGTTTAAAGGGCAGATTATGAGATAAATTAACATTTAAAAAAATTAGTTCAAAAAAACCCAACATCTCTTCAATTAGATCCGGCAAAGCTGCTAATGAATGCTGATGATCTCTGCTTTCTCCTCAGTCACAAAGATCACTGTTCTATCTGATGTACTACCTCTACTTTACTGCCTCAATCCCCCCCCCCCCCCCCCCCCCCCCGCCCCGAAAGCTTTCCTATTCCAAAACGGAGACCTAGACATGACCCTGTGTAGCTGTCTCTTGGGGTTGGGGGAGAGTACAATCATCTCCCTTCTGACTGACCGTGCCTTGGACCCTTCCTGCAGCACCATCTTAGTGGCTGCTGCATGCAGAAAGCAGCAGCCCCTCAATGCAATCCAGTGAGACGTGTAACACTGCATGACACAGGTGATGCTGCTGTCTTAATCTGAGCTGAAACACTGCTCCAGGCAGAACTGTTAAGGTTCAGTAGAGACACTGATTTTTTTTTTTTTTTTTTGTTTTGGTTCTTTGAATGGCTCCGTGTAACCCCAAAGTTAGTTATCAAGAAGAAGGTTCAAATGTAAGTATTTTGGGTAGACAACTCATGTTTTATTCAGGGTTAAATGAGTTTGAATTCATGTTTTATAAACACACTGGGTGTTCTGAGGTTAGTGTCTCTGACTCAAGCCCTGATCTGTTCTCCACCAGTTCTGGAAGTTTATTTTAAGCTGTTCCTTAAGTTTCCTTCTTTCCATGCATTGAAGGAAGGAGGAATATTGTCACATTGGGTGTTGGAAGGCAGTGAAGGGGAAAAGGATTTGGCAATCCAAGTTGATGGGAGGTTGACAGTGAGCCAGCAATATGCACTTGTGGCCAGGAGGGGCAATGCCCTTCTGGGGTGTATTAGAAGGGCTGTGGGTAGCAGGTCGAGAGAGGTTCTCCTGCCACTCTACTCTGCCCTGGTAAGGCCACGTCTGGAGTACTGTGTCCAGCACTGGGCCCCCCAGTTCAAGAGGGACATAGAACTGCTTGAGAGTGTCTGTGCAGAGCCTCAAAGATGATGAAGGGAATGGAACAGCTCTGTTACAAGGAGAGCCTGAGGGAGCTGGAGCTGTGCTGCTTGGAGGAGACTGAGAGGTGACCTCAGCAATGTTTATAAATATGTAAAGAGTTGAGTGCCAGGAGGCTGGAGCCAGGCTCTGCTCAGTGACACCTGATGACAGGACAAGGGGCAGTAGGTGGAATTTGAGGCATAGGAAGTTTCATGTAAACATGAGGAGGACTTTTTTCACTATGAGGGTGACAGAACACTGGAACAAACTGCCCAGGGGGGTTGTGGAGTCTCCCTCTCTGGAGATATTTAAAACCTGCCTGGATGCATTCCTGTGTGATCTGCTCTAGGTGATCCTGCTCTGGCAGGGGGGTTGGACTGGATGAGCTTTTGAGGTCCCTTCCAGACCCTGGCATTCTGTGATTTTACTTTTTGCCTTGTTTCTGAATTGCCAGACAGTTGCTAGTGATGGGCAGTGGGGAAGCTGGTGACTTATTTATATTTTCTACACAGATCCCTCATTTCTTGTTTAGTTTTTGGGCATGTGTGAAGATCTGAAAATTTATCCTTGAGCCTGCAGTCTTTGATCCTAAAACTTGCTAAATGTAATCAAAACCTTTTGACTGAATTTGAGCTTTGGATGGGCTCATGCAGGAACAGGTTGTCACACAGACTTGCTGGATAATCGCCACTTGCTTTCTATTTTCTTCATCTGCCATTCATATTTTCTTTCTCCATGCTTTGCTGAACTCTTTCAGTTTCTTTCAGACAGAGGAATTGGAAGCTGTGGACATGTGCTTACTCCCTTGGGACTTTGTCTGGTGTACACTAACCATGCCAGAGAAAACAGAAGAAAGTGAAAATGTTATGGAGGAGATATAGGTGCAGGTGACTGGAGCACAGCAGTGCTTGTTCAGCCCAGCAGCTGCCAGCCCTGCTAGGAATTAGAGGCCTGTTGTCCCAGGTGCTCAGAAGATGATTATCTAAGCACAACAGTGTATGCCATCAAACTTCATGCTTTGTGGTGAGGAGTCAAAAGAAAAAGGCATTTGTTTAATTTTTTTTTTTTTTGGGGGGGGTGGAGGTGGGGGGTGGGAGGTCTGTTTTTTGCATCTCATGCAGTTTTAGGGAGGAAAGGAAGGGCACAGAATCTTTCTTATCACAATTGCTGGGCTTCCTGATTCCTTCCTTAGAGAGAAAATAGAATTTATTTGGTTAGTGAATGGCAGTTTTAATTTTTATCTGTCTTTCTCAAGTGTCATTCTAATGAAGTCAGTGTAGTGGTGGTGTGGTGTGTTTTACCTTCCAAGAGCAATGCAGGCAAAGCTTGGCAACCATTCCCTACTCTGTTATCTAGATTCACTTCTTTCTGTAGAAAATGTGTTTTGAATCCTGAAGTCTAAATTGTTTTTCAGGAGGAGGAATGTTTTCCTGTCCTCTGTGGTTATGAAATATTTTGTATTAAAAAAGAAAGTTGGGTTTTTTGATTGCTTTAAAGCTTGCTTTTGTTCTGGATCATTCCTTGAGTCCTAAGCATTTCTTTTTCTACAGTCATGTATCAATACTTGATGACAAATTTATTCTGGTATCAAATACAGTAATATTTTCTCTTTAATCCAGAGTCTAAAACCTCTTGGACTATTTTTCACTTGATTAGTGAGCATGGATCTTCATTAACTTTTTGTTTGCATGCTAAGGGATGGAAGTGTTATTTTTAATCCCCTTGAGATTGTTGCTTGCTCAATGGAAACTTATAACGGGGAAAAAATGTGGAGGTGGACAGTGAGAATTTCTAAATTTTCTGTTTGTGTGTTTCCTCCCTCCTCCCCATTTTTAAGGAAAAGAGACTATTCAAAGGAAAGAACACTGAATGATTCAGGGACATGAAAATAAGTTCCAAAAAATTGTCATTTGAAACAATTAGGTGAAACTTAGAGTGCAAAACTTACAAGGCATACAGTTGATTTGTTAAAAAACAAACAAACAACAACAACAACAAAAAAACCCCAAACAACAAAACAAAAAAAAAACCAACAAACCAAATAAAAAAAAATTGGAGCAGTTCCATTTTTATGCAGTTTGTTTTAGGCCATGTAGTTCTTGAGTCATATGACATTTCAGCTTGTGTAAATAGCTGATGGAGAATCCCGGTCTGATAGAGAAATTACCTTAAATTAGGTTATTTTCAAAAATGGTGTGCTAGCATCTGAGAGGCAAGAAAACATGTTCACTGTTATTGCAAGTCTGTAAATACAACTTTCTGCTGTTCTAAACTGCTGAGAATTGAGTCCTCTCTCCCTGTCTGTTTTGTCTTGTCTTGTCTTGTTTTCCCATTCTCTATCTTCTGGATCAGCTGAAGATTATTTAATGCCACCAAGTCCCACCCTAAAAATAGACCTTAATAATTTCCTTCTGATTTTCTTGTGGGTTTTTTGCTGTGTTTTCTTTTGATTGGCAGACTGAAAGCTTAGAATATCTGCAGCTCTTTTGAAAAACAATATGTATTATTTTAGTAACTTAGTACTGTGTGCAGTTCTGGAGCCCCCAGCACAGGAAGGACATGGAAGTGTTGGAGCGGGTCCAGAAGAGGGCCACAAAGATGCTCAGAGGGCTGCAGCAGCTCTGCGATGAGGACAGACTGAGAGAATTGGGGCTCTTCAGCCTGGAGAAGAGAAGGCTTTGAGGAGACCTTATAGCAGCCTTCTACTATCTGAAGAGGGCCTACAGGAAGGCTGGGGAGGGCCTGTTTACAAGGTCTTGCAATGACAGGACAAGGGGCAATGGGTTTAAACTGGCAGAGGGGAGATTTAGACTGGATGTTAGGAAGAAGTTCTTTGCAGTGAGGGTGGTGAGGCACTGGAACAGGTTGCCCAGGGAGGTTGTGGCTGCTCCCTCCCTGGAGGTGTTCAAGGCCAGGTTGGATGAGGCCTTGAGNCCAGTGCTGAGTCCAGGGCCAGAATAACCTCCCTTGTCCTGCTGGCCACAGTGTTCCTGATCCAGGCCAGGATGCCATTGGCTCTCCTGCCCACCTGGGCACACTGCTGCCTCATGTTCAGGTACTAGCTACCAACACCCCCAGGTCCCTTTCTGCCTGGCTGCTCTCCAGCCACTCTGTCCCCAGCCTGTAGCACTGCTTGGGGTTGTTGTGGCCAAAGGGTAGAACCCTGCACTCAGCCTTGTTAAATCTCATCCCATTGGCCTCTGCCCACCCATCCAGCTTGTCCAGATCCCTCTGCAGAGCCCTCCTACCCTTCAACAGATCCTGCTCCTAACTTGGTGTCATCTGCAAACTTACTGATGCTGGACTCAATCCCCTCATCCAGATCATCAATAAAGATATTGAACAGGATCAGGCCCAGCACAGATCCCTGGGGGGACACCACTGAAGACAGCTGCCCACTGGATGTGGCACCATTCACCACCACTCTCTGGGCCCAGCCCTGAAGCCAGTTCTTGACCCATTTCAGGGTGAATCTGTCCAAGCCATGAGCTGCCAGCTTTGCCAGGAGCTTGTTGTGGCTTGTTGTTTTGATAGCATATATTTGAATTGATAAAGCTAAGTTTGTCTGGAACAGAGAAGACTTGATTTCCTGACATGTAAGGAGTTTTCCAATCCTAACATCCTTCACTTAGAAAGCTAAAGGTTAAAAGAAATCAAAAGCAATGACACATATTAAAAAAACCTAACCAAAACCCAAAAAAACCCAAGCAAGCAACCAATAGCAACAAGCCCTCCACACACAACACAACCAAAACAGCAACACCCCTCCAACCCAATCAAACAACTAAAACAACATAACCCCCCGAACCAAGCAACCAACCAACACTCCCACCCCATTTCCCTTCAACCCTCTCCTAATACAAGGGTACTCTTAGTCTTTTATTGCACCACCAACTCTTAGTTTCTCTTTCCTCCTTCTTCCTTTCTCTCACAAATTAATGTTGACATTTCTGTTACTGGAAGAAATCCTCCAAGGTCTGTCACTTTTTGTGGTGAGGATAAAAGTCACATTTTTACATATCTTTTCAGAGCCTATCCAAACAAAAATTTGGGTGGGACTCTGTTTGCCCCGAAATTAAGTTGTTTTCTGTGATAAATACCCTTAATGTTTCATCATATTTTGAAAGAAATCTAGAGAATAAATTGAGAGTAAAGGCAAAAAAGAGAACAGAAGGAACAAATCAAGAAATGGGCGATGCCCAGTTATATTTACAAATCTGAGCCCTTACAGGAGCTCATAGAGAACCCCACATGATTTTGATATGTCTTATGATGAAGTGTCTGATTAGTTATCCAAATTGGATCTGAGTAATTTTTGGTTTCCATGTTGCAGCTGAGGATTGTTACGGAGTGTCCAGGGAAATTTGCTAAACCTAGAGCCTGGTCAACAAAGGCATGAAGGTGTGAAGTCACACTTATTTTGATGCAATATACACTCCAAAGTGTTTTATAGATCTAGACCAAGATGTTGGTTGTCTTTATAGAAACCAACAGAGAGGTATAGGTTTTCTCTGACTTGTGAGAAGATGATGTCTTTATATAAGCTTTAAGGGATTCAGTAATTTAGCACAGCTCCGGATCTAATTGAACCCACCATTTACTTTCCAAAAGGTAAAAATCTGTTGCTTAATATATGCCTGCTGGTGCAGCTAAGCAGAGAATTGAAAAATTGATGTCCTAGAGATTATGTCCAAGACCCTCAGCAAGTTTGCAGATGACACCAAGCTGTGTGGCACAGTTGACTTGCTAGAGGACAGGGATGCCGTCCAGAGGGACCTGGACAGGCTGGAGAGGTGTGCCCAGGCCAACCTCATGAAATTCAACAAGGCCAAGTGTAAGGTCCTGCACCTGGGTAGGCACAATCCCAAGCAGAAATACAGGCTGGGTGGTGAATGGCTGAGAGCAGCCCTGAGGAAAAGGACCTGGGGGTCTGGGGTGATGAAAAGCTCAACATGAGTCTGCAGTGTGTGCATGCAGCCCAGACAGCAACTGTGTGCTGGGCTGCAGCAAGAGCAGTGTGGGCAGCAGGGCAAGGGAGGGGATTCTCCCCCTTTGCTCTGCTCTCGTCAGACCCCACCTGGAGTACTGTGTGCAGTTCTGGAGCCCCCAGCACAAGAAGGACATGGAACTGTTGGAGTGGGTCCAGAGGAGGCCATAAAGATGATCAGATGGCTGGAGCAGCTCTGCTGTGAGGACAGACTGAGAGAGTTGGGACTCTTCAGCCTGGAGAAGAGAAGGCTTCCGGGAGACCTTAGAGTAGCCTTCCAGTAGGGGGCCTACAGGAAGGCTGGGAAGGGACTATTTACAAGGTCTTGCAATGACAGGACAAGGGACAATGGGTTTAAAGTGGAAGAGGGAAGATTTAGACTGGCTGTTAGGAAGAAGTTCATTGCAGTGAGGGTGGTGAGGCACTGGCACAGGTTGCCCAGGGAGGTTGTGGCTGCTCCCTCCCTGGAGGTGTTCAAGGCCAGGTTGGATGAGGCCTTGAGTAACCTGTGCTAGTGGGAAGTGTCCCTGCCTATGGCAGGGAGTTGGAACTAGATCATCCTTGAGGTCTCCTTCTAACCTTACCATTCTATGGTTCTATGATTTTTGAGTGGACTTTGAACTACTCTGGGTTGTGCTGTTTTGAGACTAAAGCAAGTTCCAAGTATAACTGCAGGACAGTGATTTGTGTGTCTGCGTTTAAGAAACTGAATGGACAACCATGATACAACTCATGACGTCTTTTGACACACAACTTTTCTTGTGACTCTGTTTTGTCTGTGTGGGATGGGAAAAGGAACCTGTCACTCTGGTACTCACAGTTTGAGGGGAAAGTTTAACCCTTCACTGATGGAACATGGAAATGACTGAGAGCTGCAGTGTTGACTCAGAAAAGACAGTATCCTGATGTAGAGGCTATTTCTCTGTTACCCTGATCAAATTTTCTGTAGGTGTTTATGCTCCTTTTGCTTTGCCTCTTACTTTCATGAGACTTGCTGTGTATCACTTGTGTTTACTGGATATGTTGCTTTACTCAAGGAGATGATCATAGAAAGCCTAGGTGGCTCTGATCTTGCACCTTATCAATACAAACCAAATGTGGTATCTGAAGTGGTAGATTCAAGTACTTCTACCAGGATTTACTTGGGAAGTTCATGTACTGTAGTTACCTTTCAACTCTGGGGTTGCTGTTCAAAATGCTTTGCAGGATTGTTAGTGGAAATTTGTTTGACTGTTTTCAAGTTGGTATCTAGTGGATGTAAGCTGCGTATTAGGTACAAGAAGGCTGGGTTTGAGGCTGAAAACAAAGCTGATCAGAGCTGCATAGAGCTGCAGTGTTTTGTGGAGATGTACATGTTTCTATGCAGCTTTTATCAAAGTGGTCTCTGGTGAGGACTTGAGAGAGAGGGAGGAAAGATCTGTTGAGGTCTTGGAGATGTTGGTGTTGGGTGAATAGGTGTGATGGTTTGGGAGTTACCCACCCCTCCACTCTATGAAAATCACCCAGACTAGACTCAGCCAGATGGAAGTTAAGGACTGAATCTCTATTTACAGCTCAGCACAATATACAAGCAGATATATACGCAATAGACATGAATATTTACAGAAATATAAAAGGTAAAGGTAATACAGAAACACAATACCACTCCCAGAAATCAGAGTCCCCAGGAGGGGCTCCCAACCACCCTTCCATCTTCTTCCCACCTCTCTACCTTATCCCGGGGTCTGCCTTATGTGCAAGGTGTGTTTGGAGGATCCGCAAGGGGGTTAGAAGCAGAACAATTAATTGGGTTAACAGCAGAAGCCCAGAAGACACAGCTGCTCCAATAGAAAGAGACTCTCTGTGTTATCTGTTTGTGTCCTTGTTTTTCTGCATCTCAGCAAGCTGATGAGTGAAGTAGACATCACTATTGTTTGCTTTTCACAGCCTATTATCTAATTATTTTCATTAAAATATTCCGATTAGCCTCAAACCAGCACAATAGGAAACTACTGAAATCTTTGCTCTTCTCTACCCTGGTTCCTGGGCAGCAGGTAATGACAGATGCATAAATATTTAATGAGAAGTTTTGCAAGGTCTATTTCTTGTAGTGCTGATTGAATTGGTGTTCACTGCTGAGGGTGCCTCAGTGTCCTAGACTGAGCTGCCATTTGTGTGGATGAACCTGAAGAAAATGAGAAGGCTAATGTAGGATGATGAAGACCATACCGATAAAAGAGCCAGTTACTAGTGTTATGAATATTCAAATTTAATACTGAGAAAATATTAAATATTTAAACTTTATTAACACGAATTCCCACACCAAACAAATACACACCCCTAAACGGTGAACTATTTACAATTAGGTAAGGTTCGAATACCCAGTCGAGAATTGCTTACACAAAAGGCATAGAGGAAGACCCCTTCAAAGTGATTTAGGGAAGGAATAAGGAACTGCAAATATCCAAGGGTGCGGAGCAGCAATCGCCGCTGCCAGCCGGATTCCCTTTGCCCTGGGCAGGGCTATTGGCGGGAAAACCAGAGACTCCAACAGATTTAGTAGCCACATTTACTCACTGATCAGCGCTGAAATGATAAATGAGGAAGTTACAATTCCAATTTTATGTTCTCGATGCAACCACGAGGCAGAGAGGGTAGCAGAGCCTGGACATGCTGCCGAAAACGAACAAAGCCTGGGAGAGAGTCACGTGTCCCCCGGGGCTAGCCTGCAACACCCACCAGAGGAGGAGGAGCATAAGCCCCTCCAGAGCAAAACCCCTTCAATTGCTCCTCGAGGCAAAATGGACCACTGGCAGGAGAGAAATTTGAAACCCAGCCAAACAGACAGGGTATTAGCACTGCAAGCAAGTGCTCAGGGCCCATTTTGCCCCAGCAGGACAACTAGTTACTAGGATTTGATTTTGCTAGGCAATCGGGCAGAATTCAAATTGCTGGGAGGGTTTTGTAATAGCTTCCCTTAAACCAGGCCTGCCCCTAAAGCAGTGGGGTGGTCACAAACAGGCATCTTATCAGCAGCAAGTTTTAATCAGACAAACTGGCAGAGCTGCTGATAAGATGCAGGATTAGCAAATGTTCAGCTGAAGTGATGTGCTGGAGGAGAGCCAGCACAGGTTTTCTTAAGGCAGCCAGGGCTCAGTCTCCCAGAAACTGATGATAGAGGCACAAGACCTACTAGGACTATCAGGGATGGTACTGATATGGTTAGAGACCACTAAAAACATAGCAAGCAGTGGTACGGTCACCAATTTTTTTTGAGTTTTAGGAATGTACTGATGGGGATCACTGGGGGTAGGTGATGGGGGCAAAATGTGAAGGGGCCTACCATTTAGCACTCAGGAAAGGGATCTTTGGATAATTAGAAGTACTCCTATAAAGTGATTAATTCAATGCTTACAGTTACAAAAAAGGCAAGGAAAGGGCTTAACGTGAGGGAGGGGGGAAAAGAGAACAATGCAGAAAGTACAGTGACATCATTGATGAAAATCTGATGCAGCCAGGTCTGGAGTATTTGTTCTAGTAATCCTACTCTGAGAGATATATTTGAGCTAGAAAATATCACAGTATAAGCAAGGTTGGAAGATAGAGCAGCTTCAGTATCAGCAAATGCCTAAATGGTCTTGGGTGTTTCTGCTTGAATGGGGGCAGGAAGGATGAATGAAGGGTGTTGTGGTTTTGACTCAGCTGGCAGGGTATATGAATGCATTCATAAAATCACAGAAGGTGTAGAGAGTTATTACTTACTGTTCCTCACAATATGATACACCAATTAAATTATAAGGTAGAATTTTTAAAACAGACAGAAGGAAAGTACTTTACACTGCCCATAATAAAATTGTAGAGCTCATTACATGGGCTACTGTGGAGACCAAGAGTACAAATGAGTTCAGGGAAGAACCAATACATTCCTAGAGTAAAGATCCATTACAGGCTATTAAGCACAAAGGTCTGGAAGAAGCCTCAAGCTCAGGAAGTCCTTAAACTACTGATTACTGGAAGCTGGGAGGGACTGGAGTATGCCAGACTAAGACTCACTCAATTTGTTCCTGTGCTTGTCTAAACACCTGCTACTGTCTGCCATTTGAAATGGGATACTTGACCAGACAGATTATTTGATTTGACTGAAGTTGTCTCCTTTTATATCAAATGCAAAAAATGTGGGAATCATAGTCATTGGCCTGTGGTCAACTTGAAAAGAGAACACTCCATGCCCAGAAGGCAAGCTGGGAAAAGCAGGTTACAGGAGCACTGTGCAGCCAGCAGGGAAAGTTTAAATAATGGCTGAGTTTAGCCAGTACATCTTGTCCATGACTTTCATAAGCACCAAACTGTAGAGGTGGAAACCACCTCCAGACAACTCAGGCACTTAAAAATTGTTCATATGGCGTGCAGGTTCTGCCTGGCCTTGTACAGAGATCTTCAAGCTGTGATTGGCCAAGCTGAGAGCTGTCAGGTGTGGGGTTTATCTACACTGAATGTTCAATGAAAAGCAGAGGAATTAAGTTAGCCACTTGAGTAACAATGTTTGTCCTTTGCTGGGTATCTGGATTAACTCTGAGGAAATATTTCCCCAAATCTTGCTCCTGGCAGATGTTGTAGCCACAGGATCTGTGTCCCTGTTTTTGTGATCTTTCAACCTTGCACCTGAGAGATTGCCAAGTGGTGACTATGAAAAGGAGAGTGGTCCCTCAGCCTGGTAAGGCAGCACCTCCAACGCCAGTGACGACTAAACAGACAAATATGTTAACTGTGGGCAGCATGAACTTACTCTTTCTTTTCCAGACAGAGTTTTCTAATGCTTAAATAAGCTTCTTACTATTGACTAATTGTCTTTTGTGGTCTTTGAGGATTCAGGCATAACTACTCAGTCTAAACAACTCAGTGGAGGATTTTAATATGCCTTAGGTGGAGGAAAAGGCTCGGTGAAGCCAAAGGCAGGGATATAAACTCAAATCCCCCCTAATCAAATATGTATCCTTTGATCTAATAAGTAGGTTGAATCTCATCTGACTTCTCAGCAAAATGGGAATGTAATGCTTAATAATTAAATAATTCAAACAAACAAACAAACAAAAAAAAGTTGTTATATTTGAATAGCTTGAGTGTCTGATTGCTTCTAGTTTCCAAGATAGGCAACTGCTCCGTTAAACTTTCCTTAATAATATTGACAGTGGAATTAGTATCAGATATTTTTGCTCGTTGTGTATTCAGTGACATACACATGTATGTGCACCCACACTGCTTCACAATGGTGGTGCCTTAGCTAATATAATAGTAACACCTACTACAAATTACTTCTCATATCTAGGGATCAGTAATTATCAAAATGCTCATTACATAGGATGTAACATTGCTGTTGGTTGCTACATCATCAGGCTGGCTGCATAGTTGTGGACCTCATAGTCTGAAGAAAGGAATATATCATGGAAGCACAGATGAACCTTTTCTGGCTGTGTCTTTCCAGGGGCATGGCAATTACTTTGGCTTCCTTAGTTTTCATTCATGAAGTCAGCGCAGTAGAAATGAAATTGTAGGGAAAGATAACTAAAAGCCGCTTGTGTTACCTTGCTGTTGGAAAAGTGCCAGGTGGTGTAATCTGCTAATTAAAGTAATATGAGCTCACCTGGATACTCAGCATCTGCTCCATTATCAGATTTGTGCTACCTTCCCTTTTCCTCCCATTTCCCCTTCTCTCATCTGCCTTGCACTATTTGAAGGCCATGTGTTTGCTCTTTAGCTTGATTTATTTTTTTTAGAATGAGAAAGGCAGTGTATGCAGTGTGATTTGCCCCTCTCTCTCTCTCCCTGGTCTGAGATGAATTTCTGACAAGAAGCTGTGCAAACATGGGCATTTTTGGCTTGCCTCTGAGCCCGAGGGTCACTTACAGATGGTTCATGCAAAACTGCAACGCCGGAGATAATTTTAAGACTTTTATATAAAACAAACCTGAGAAATAGAAGCATGACAGTAATACCTGGTTTGTGTGCTTTTCAGACAAAGCCATAAACCCAGCTTGGCACACAGAGGCAAGGGCAGGTTGCTGGCACAAATCTGTGCCAAGCCTTCCCCAAAAGGCTCATCCGCCTCTGCTCACTTTGAAAGGAATGCGGGCCAAGGCTCAGGTTCTGCAGCAGGAGGCTTGCACATCTCTAATTCTGACTTGAAAGAGTATCCAGGGCTTGATGCTGTGATATCTGTGACTGTTCATTAGGCATATTTACCTTTGAAGTCCCTGCTGAATTTGCCTTCCAGCTGGAAGCCTTGTCCTCAGACTGGTCAGATAAATTTATTCCTGGGAATATTCATTGCAGACTTTGTAGTAGATTACTACAGTAGTAGATCAGCCTTACAGGCTGCGTGACAAGTAACAGGCTGTAAGCTGTGTTGGCTGAAAAGATTGGCATTTTACATGAAATAATGATTAATTGCCAATGTTGTACTGTTCAACCACCTCTGCCTAAGTACTGCTTTGGACAAAGCGGATGCTACCTTCCTCTGTTATGAAAGCAGGACTAAGTATGTTTGCTTTACCATGGTTAGTGGTGTATGATGGAAGATGTGATACTGCCCCATTTCCACCAAAACAAAGTATTATGTTACAAACTACGAACTGACAGATTAAGAACTTTAAAACTGAATTAATACCCACAACAATATGGAAGCAGAGTCTGAAATACTGGACAGTTTTCTGGAAAAATAATACTTTTTTTACATTACAGTTTTCTGTCATTTATTTCTTTAAAACTTTAATCTGATGACCGAAAATGTGTGTGGCTTATGTTGTACTGACATATATGGCATAAAATCTTCCTTGTTAAATCATTCTTTTGTGATACATTGCTAGGTAGCCAAAGTCTTTTCCTTGGACACATTTCCTTCTAATGGATTTTTGTCAAATGAAAAAATACTTTGGAAAATCCCTTATTGACAATGTCTTGCCCAATTAAGTGGAAAGGGAGCACTGGATGATGTTTATGTTCTGAGTTTTTCATGCTATGCACAGAAAAGGGAACTGAAGAGCTTGTGACTCAGCTCACTCAATTTTTCCAGACATGAACTGCAAGCAGTGAGGTTTCCAAGCTATTTTACTGTGGATATATATTGCACTGTTTATTTTCAGGACAATGAAAAGATTTATTTAGCATATGGCTGACCTGGATTGTCATCATTGGCTCAATTGACCTTTGTTGCCTTGGGACAGTGGTAAGATTAGGAGATGCTATAAATAGCTGTTGCAGTGTGGGAGTGGTATCACAAAAATGCACTTTATACAAACAGACTGCCATTTCATTTCGTGGCAGATAAGTGTATTTGGCTTACAGTAGGAGATCTCTCCTTGAGATGCTTTTGTCCGCTTCTGAATCATTGCAGCTGAAGCTGTGAGTTTGTTTTGGCCACCACCAGGTGCTAAAACATGCAACACAATAATGATATGAAGCTTTATGAAATCTGCTGTCCAAATGCAGCTGAACTTTGAGTTAGCAGTGTGCTGGGCTTCTACCTCATGGTTCACTATTGGAGGCTGATCTGGCAGGGCTGGATGCCTTCAGTGAAACAGGCAGCGGGTACATCCTCAGCGTTTGTGGAGCTCTGGAATTTCTGGTCACTAGCTGTCTTTTGAAGGAGTCCATATGGGTACCTCAAGAGCTGTAAGAATAACTTTGGATCAAAAAAGGTAGATTTGAAATATAAGTAGAAGGAAGCTGTAATACCTTAAAGGATGCTGTTATGATCAAAAAAGCTATTAATGTATGACTGCTCTTCCTGATGTCTTGTTTTACATAGTTGGATGCTGAATGGGTGACACTTCCCAGCCTATGAACTAAGTAAAAGCAACAGATACTATACTACTTATATAAACCTACATTTCATTTCTCTGATAAAGGTTGGCTAGATTTATGGATAAATTGATTCAGCAGGTTCAACTGGAATGCAAAAATAGGTGTAACAAATGAAGACTCCACTGAAACTTGCAAGCAGAACACGTGTAGTCCACTGGATTTTACACTAAGCTGAAGTGCCAGATGAGTAACTGATCTTCATTAAACAGCAATTTTCAGTGATCAGATTACTTTATTCTGTTCCTAAACTGCTTTAACAGGAGATGGCATTCAAGCACCATTTCACCCAAGCTGAAATAATATGCTATGCTGCCTCTTCTGATTTCTGGAGAAGGGCAGGGTGGAGAATTGTATTGTGTAATTATACTGGATATACACTCCATTTATTTGTGTTTTTCTTTTCAATTTGCAGGAAAGCAATCTCCAGATCAGGCCTCCAACACTTGGCTCCTGTGCATTCCCTCAACATTGCAGTCTCCAATGGACCTGTGAAGGAACCAAGGGCAGCCTTAGAGTGGACTGTAGGTGTTTTGTTTTTTCCAGCACTTAATTTGAGCAGTATCTCAGGATAATGTTATCTCCACCTTAAAATCAACATACAACACTGCATTGTTATCAGAATTACTGCTTGTCATTAGGAACATGCTTCTATTATGAAATGAAGGTGGGGATGTGAAAACTTGTGCAGACTTCAGCAACACAGCATAGATCTGTTCAGATTTTCCAGCTACACTTTCTCACTGCCTTCTTGACAGGGCCTGCCATCCAAATATGATCTGAGTTGGCCATAGCAGGGTTTTATACCTCTCCTTGATGGGCTGAAGACACAGTTTGACTTGGCTGGCTCAGTATAGTAGTTCAAATCTCTGGTCACGATGCTTTGTAGGTATAGGTAGATTCTTTTTTTTTTCCAGGTCCAAGATGGCTTGTTGACATGCAGATAATGTTTCTATCCCTCCCATCTTGCTTTTCTTGTGTTTCTGAACTAGTTCAAATGGAATAGGACCAGTCTAGGACTGTCTTGAAATAGAATATTTCAGTCAGAAGGGACCTACAACAATGACCTAGTCTAATTGCCTGATCATTTCATGGCCGACTAAAAGTTAAAGCATATTATTAAGTCCAAATGCCTTATAAACACTGACAGAGTAGAAAGCCTGTTCCAGTGTTTTATCACCCTCTCTGTGTATAGAAGTATTTCCTACTGTCAAGTCTGAACCTCATCTGACGCAGTTTTGAATCATTTCCATGCAGCTTCCATGTGATTATGCACTGGTACATGCTAAGAAAGTGAAACTTACACCAACAGGTCACATAAATGTCCCATCTTAAAGCAGAGTGTAGAGTAGATCTTACACCTGGCTCTTGGCAAAGAATTCAGGACATTACAATATCGAGGCACCAGCCACCCGTGCAGCTTTTAAGTGAAGATCACTTACGTTTTGATGAATATGGCTTGTCTCTGTTCACTGTACCAGGACTGAATGGCTTTCTAGATGGTGTCCTTCAATCCCAGCTGTTGTGTTACAGTTTAAGGGAATCAAATTTTCCAGGCTGTTTTGCAGAAAATGGATGTTCTGCAATGTTGTATTTTAACACAAAGTGACAGTCTTCAACACTGTAAGGTGGCATTAATCAGTGTGTGTTGCACCCCAGTCTGCTCTTCAATCTTTATGAGGATGTTTCTCCCAGCTCCCATGATGGGAGATCTTTCCAAACTGAGTGACATGAGTGTAAGCTGTTATCTTCACAGGGATGCCCGAACAAACTTCTTCCTACTCAGTAGTAACCTCAAAAAGAAAAAAAGCTAAAGATGCTAGCTTTCACTTACAAACATATTTAATTGAATTTAGGTTGATGAGCACTAATTTTACACAAATCACAAATATATCACCCAAATGTGTACTGGTAAAGAAGATTCATCTTTCTCACTGGAGTGCTGACAAGGGCACAAAATTTGTAATGGCTTATTAAGGAATCTGTCTTATATGTTTTGCAGACTGCCAGTCATGGCAGGAGCAGAGTAGAGCTCCACTACTCCTGTTACAATGGAAGTTACAATACTCCTCTGAACTGGAAAGCTGGGTTGATCAATGCATTTGTTTGGCTGAATATCTGTAGCTGCTTGACATAGTAAGTTAAATCGCTCAGGTTTATCTGCATTGCTTTTGAAACCCTACTGGCTGCAACCTGAAGACCACTAAGGTGTGGAGACTGATAACTTAAAGGCTTTAGAAAAGCAGTGACACTTGCTCTGTCATGTAAGCCTGCTGGGACACCTAAGAAACTTAGCTGAACTAGGGAAATGTGCACAGCAAGTTACGATCACGCACATGTAACTACATCATTCTTAAATTCCCAGTCTTTGAGTTCCTATTTCTGTTTCAAATCAGGTAGGATCGTGTGTGCTTTTGCTTTTTATTTCCTGTGCAAGGAATGTTTCTGCTATGCTGAAATTATCGTTGTTTGCTGTTAAGGTGGTAATGGGTCAGGGGCAATAAAATGGGAGGTCTCCATCTGGGAGAGCATATTGAGTTTGTGTGTCCCTTGTGAGGCAGCCTGCATCTGCCGCTTCAGTGGGCAGGGGCTCTCTCTATTCACAGGACACTGAGTTCACACACTGGCAAGGCTTGGGAAGCCAGGTGAAGCAGCAGAGTTCAGTTCTCTTTTTAATTGCAGAACATAAGGCCACAGTCATAGCTGTTTTATCCCTGATGATGGGCAATATCCCTTTTCTACATAGCAAGTCAAAGCACCTGTCAGTGTTAAAGCATAATTCAACAGACCATCTAAGCTACTTTAACATCAGTCTGGTACCTCAAGGCTCTGTACCACTGAGCCTACCCTTCTTGTGTCAGATACAGTGGTTATGTGATCATGGAGTGGGTCACCTTTTTGAGCTGATTTGGTAGATAAAAGTTATCTGATTCTTTTCCATCATCTGAAATGATTCGTGGGTAGCGTCACAGCCACTAGATCTGGCATGAGGGAAATGCCAAGAGTATTAGACTGGGGCCAGAGACAGAAAGAGGATGATTATCTCTTCACTAGCCATGTACCCCTAAAGCCAAAATAAGGACACCAAGTGCAAAATAAACCAAACTGGCAAATGATGTATGAAAAGGTTGCCAAGCTCAAAACTCTTGTGGAAAAATAGCAATTTCAAAATATGTAGGTGATGAAGTAGACTTTTGCTATACTTTGCTTTACTTTGCTGTTAAACAGGAACTCTAATACTAGAGGTGATCTCAGTGACCTCTGTCAGCTTATGTGCTGGTAAATGGAGTACCCTTTTGTCCAGCACATGGTGAAGTTCTGCCTATACATTCTAAAGTAGAAAATAACAGTTTCCTGAAGTCAAGGTTCTCCACAGAAATGTACTGGGTCTTTTGTCAAAATTTTATATTAGAATTGAATGAAAAATGTGGCTTGGAAAATGTCAAAGCATTTTCCTTTGACTGAGTGGCAGCAGAAAATCTCATCAAGGAAATGCCCTGTAAAACTTGAAATTCAACAGTGAAATGCAAATTATCATCTTGGATCTTAATGACAAGAAATGATCAGCAAGCAAAGCTTTTTGAGGAAGGACATTCCATGCTGGAAAGTCTCAGCTCTTTGCTCTGATTCAGGATGAAAGATTGTTTTTTTTCAAATGTCAGTTTGCTGGAATTGAAATTGACTGTTCACACACAGTGCTGTGAAATTGTTTGTGGCAGCAGGTATCTGGAAATGTGTCACTTACACTAGATGAGATTATTTACATTTTTATTATCTAGTCTCGTCTGAACTCTATCATAGTGTGAGCTACAAAAGTCATCCTTGTAGACTTACTGACTTTATTTACATTGTAAAATAGTCAGACATGAATCTATCATAGTCTGGAAGAGTAGAGAACAAGCTCAGCCTAAACTAGGTTATGAAAATAGGCCACTTTATCTGTAGAGATCTTGGCTGGCAAGCTATGTGGGCATGGTCTGAATGAAGGAGTGTTTAATCTGTTTTTTGTAATGTAATTTTGATTCCTCATTAAAAATTATGTCCCAGGAGCTGTGTGTTCCCTTACGTAGCTTTCACAGTTGATTCTTCCTAAACATCTTTTATCATTTATAAAACTTAGCTCTGGGTTATAATAATGTTGAATTTGCAGTGTTTCGTACACAGAGAATGTGCTTAAGTCAAATACTCTTTAGTGAGCTTATATCCTCCTCCTCTGGTCCTTATGTCTGGCTCTTCCTAAACTAGACAGACATTTAATATGTTGAGCTACGCTGTGGACACAGAAATTTTATTAGTGTAATGTGACTTCTGACTCCCCAGAAAAGACACAACATTGTTCTTATGCTCTTGGTTAATGGTGAGCACCATAGCCACAAGAGGCACCATATGCAGACTTGCATAGGTCTTGGCTAGTGTGGATGTTCTTGGACTCCCGAAGGCAAATGATCTCCTCTGCATTACCCAAGAAATCTGCGTGGCAAGAGAAGCTTTCTCACTTCATCACTTGGAAACTGTCAGTGGTATTTTAAATAAATTGTTTTAACCAAGATGGCTATTTCAGAGCATCCTGCTGTCGGACGCCATCTGTTTGGTAAGCGTCATCATTTGTGACTTCTGCAGTGTGGGAACCAAATGTCAGAGACTGTCAAAGCGTTTTCCATCATGCTCTAATTTTGACTGCACAGAAATCCTGTTTATTCACTTTGCTCAAGTTCTGAGACTTCTTAGGCTTTTTAGTTGAGGCAGGATTACAGTCAAATGAAAACCGAGGTCCTTTTACAACCAAATTTCTTCAGAACAAGAGTTCTTTAAAAGAATGAAGTGATAGATTGGGCCAAATAAGGCTATCAAAGAAGAGACTTGCCCTGTTGGTCACTATTAATTGTCAATGTGCTAAGTAGATTGTTATTTTTTGGGAGAATGTTCTCAGTTAAATGTATTATTCTTTTAGGTATAAAATTAAAATCTGGTCTCTCCTGACCACTTGGTGTTTTCATAAGCATACAGAATTGATCCAGCCAGCTTAAAGAAAGCATTTTGCCTTGTCTAAGCTTTCTTGTCATCCTAAGTCTATTTCAGTGTTACAATTTGTGTTTCTGAGCCCAATTCTCAATTTTGTTTTTTGCTTCTCCAATTGAAAGTTCAGTAGTTATGTTTTAGTTTCTCCTCTCTTGATTTTCTTAAAGTTCCTTTAAAACTTTGTGTATTTCTCCTACTTAGGAAATCTCAGTTAAACTATGCAACATGTGAGAAGAACATGGGCAAAACATCACTAATCTGTCCACTAAAACACTTTGGTTCTGATGGGTAACCCGTCAGATATTGCATCATCGGTGTCGCTTACGCAAGGGTGGTCAGCCAGGCTGATGGTGTTATGACTTTGTGTTGTAGAAAAGCAAAATTATGTGTGGTTGGTGATAGTGGTGGTTTGTGTGTTTTCCCTCTAATTTTGTGGTGAAAATCAGATTTGTACTTTTTTTCCTCTATACTCATGTGGCTGAAGTTCACAAAGTGCCTTTTTCTCAGGAAAATGCTGTGAATGGAGAGCATCTGTGGCTGGAGACAAATGTTTCTGGGGACCTCTGCTACCTGGGGGAGGAAAGCTGCCAAGTCAAATTCTCAGTGAGTTTTCAGATTTCCATCTCTTTCAGAGGTAACAAGCCTGATTTCAGACTGATGCAGTACCTAGATGCATGCAAGCTTAAACTGTTTGCTGTTGATGCTTATATTCCAGAATGAATGCAAAAGGGGCAAAGGGCTGCTTGATGGCTAAAGATTTTATTGCTTGGGGTAAAAAACCCCAAACAACTTTGAGTGACCCAAATTTACACAGGGAGAATGAATAGTGTGTAGCTTTTTTTTAACATGCTAAGGGAAAAGAAAAGAAAGTGTTAGCATACTGATGTATTTTAGAACTGTTCAAAGGAAGTTGCCCTTTTTTTTTTTAATACACGCAAATATATCTGTGGTTGGGATCTCTAGGAGTAAGGGCTGATTAAATTTTTGTGGATTTTGATCACTGCAAGGATTTGCACTGGATTTTTCCAAACTCTTGAATGAACTCCCCAGGCAATAAATGCAGTCACACTGGAGCATCTGCATTCTCCTGTTGGAGAATATTCACATTTTGCTGTCTTCTGTTCAAAGTTTTTTTTTTTTATTGCCTATGAAAAACTTTCATTGGACTGACCTCTAACCCATGTGTCCTTCCCAGTGTTAACTAAAACACTAGAGCTCTATGTAATACCTCTCCTCCATTGCTTCTGAAGAAAATTAGTTACTTTAAGGCATATAAGCTTAAGGCCAAGCCTGGGAAGTCTATGACTGCTCACAAAGAGTGTTGATGCAAAGTTCCAACAGTAATGGACTGCTGATAGTGGGGTAATAGTCACAGGAAGAGTCACTGCTTGTTTGCTCTGCACTTTAATTTGTCCTGAGGCAATGGGTTTTGGCAAAAGCTGGAGAGAAGATTTGTTTGGTCTAAGTGGATCTTTGGTCTGACTCAAGTAGGACTGTTCTTATGCTCTTAATAAAGTTAGTATTTATTGAGTTTTAGAAAGACATTCTCATGGTTTAGCACACTGAAAGCAGCATGGGAATGCAGTAATAAGTTGCATACAATTGACGAGCTTGCCTCCTAGCTGTAGAGATGTTGGAAGAATTAGGCCCTCTGACTTAACACCTCCATCTGGTAACGTCAGGAGACATCTTATGTGGTGACAAGCTCTTTCAGCCAACAGACCTGAAGATCTTGAATCGTAACTAGGAAGCATCAGAGTTTAAATTTCTCACCTCTTTATTGCTTTGCCTTTGATCTGCCTCAGATTCTTTTTACTTTGAAATACTATTGTATTGGTTCCCTTTGGGGATAGCTGCGTTTATAGCATATTACAGTGTATGGGGATAGCATATTACAATGTATGGGGTTCTCATTAGCCTAAGACCTACAGATGGGAATGAAAATCCAGTTGCCTTTACTTGTGCCTAGTTTAACCTCATCTGTCAAGAGGCTAATGTTTTTCCAGTTTGAATCTTTTTAATATGTTGCATCTTTCTATGGCTGTCCTGATCTTCCTTTGACTTAGCTCTTCTACATGTAGTTTATTTAAGATCAAGTGTTTACGGTGGAGAAGTGGTGGGAAATAATTAAGCTGTGGCTGCACAGAACTTGCATTAACTATTATCCTGTGCAAAACATTGACTCAATCTCTGGAATATAGAGCTGAGATTTCATGATAAAGAAGTCAAAAGTAATGGAAATGACAGTCTGATTTTTTTAGTAGTCTCTCACTAGAAACAATTATAACTACTTGCAATGCCACTGGCATTCAAAAATCATGAAAGCAATTTAAAAAGCAGTTGTCAGGGATTGAGACAACATACAGAGACTAAAACCACACTTGAAGCTAACAAGTCACAAAACACATGAAAGCTTAGTCTGTTGTGTCATGAACCTTTGGGTGAAATATAATGCGAATGTGCACAGGTAGTGTGTATCTAGATAATTATGAAAACCCTAATTATGACACAGTAAAATTATACTGTGAGCTGAAGCTATGTTCCCTGTTTCTTTTTGAATTTATTTGCAGCGTATTGAAAGTTCTAAATAAAAAAAAATTAGATGACTAAATGAATATGAATAAATTGAAGGTAAAAATCTGAAGCAAATCTGTGTTAGCTTACTGTGTGTTGATATATTTTGTGTCCCTCGAGCACAAGTCTGTAACAAATGTCTATGAAAATTAATTCCACCTGGTTTATTAAACTGATTGTATGCAAAGAAAAAAAGTAAATATTCTCTTTCTCCTCAATGTGTTCTCTTGCTTTTTGATATGCTTTGGCCCAGGGGATCTAATGGCAATTATATTGAAGGCCCTACTGAAATGTATAAAGCTAACCCACATAATTAGATTGAGAATTTTGTCCCTGCCATAACATTTTGTAAGCATTTAGCAACATTCTGTAAGGAGGTTGTCATTCCCTGCTAAATGGCCAAAAAATGCAAGTATTTTTCTGGAAGTTAGTGGTCAAGCTTAGCAAATTTAAATATTACATGATAAGCATGAAAATTACATACTCCTCCAAACTGGTATGAGTTCTCACTGACATGAATGATTCTGGCTGTGCTCATCATCTTCACAGGCGGCTCCATTTTAGAGTAATCATTTGTACTGTTAACAGCCTTATCGGCTTCCTAAAGGGAACCTCTTCTCCAGTACTTCTGGAGTACTGTGCCTGTCTTTTTCCCAAAATCCCAATTAACTGTGAGAGCTTCAGACCTTTTCTTCAGTGTACAGAACAAGTGAGAGCACCGGGGTGGTGGTGGGGAACCTCCTATGTTATGCAAGGAGCAAAAATACCTCTTGTTTTATAGCCACATTTTTTGCTCCTGGGGCAATGCACCTTCATCTACATATGTCTTTCTCTCACAGAAATCTGCCCTGCGAAGGAAGTGTGCTGCCTGCAAGATTGTGGTCCATAATGCCTGCATGGAGCAGCTAGAGAAGGTAAGACATTGCCCTCTTCTGGAGCCTGACATGGACAGCACTCGTTTAATTCTTTTACTGAGGTTTCAGTCTGGAAAACACCAAATGCCAAATTAGGCTCCCATTGCTGTTTTTAAAAATATATGTGTTTTAAAAAGTTGATTTGAAATAAAAACAAGCAAACAAAAAACCCCCCAAACCCGAACCAAAAGAGCAAACCCCAAACCCAAGCAGCAAAACCCCACAAAGCAAAGCAACAAACAAAACCTCCAAATAAAAAAAACAAACCAACAACAACAAAAATTAAAATCCCCATGGAATGATTTTTTTTTTTTATATTTAAGAAATAATTTCCTTCTAGACTGAAAACTGAAGGTAGAAAATGCAGTCTTCTGGTATGCACAAAAATGGCCTTTCAAAATTCCTCAACTATAAACCAGCATAAGTCTTTACATGACAGCTATATTTATTTTGAACAGTGCAGCATAAGATGCTACTATGAGTATTTTTTATTGCATTTACTAGGCTGTGTTGGTTTTTTTTTTTTTCCCTTAAAACTTTAGGAATCAAGTTCTTTCTAAAGTTGAAGATATTAAGCCTTTCCTTTACAACATTACTATTTCTGTGAGCATATGTCCTGCTTCTCAGATCCTACAATAAGCCCTTGTTGCCCCAGGTGCCTAGAGACTATCTAGTGCTGACTTCAGTTTTCCAATCAGTGATTTGTTTTGGTTATGCCTAACTAGTGATGTGTTAAAGAAATTTCCCCCCCTCCCCTACACATCTCTTTCTCAGTGGGATATGTGTAAAGACACGAGTGGGAATTTCCCCATTGATTTCATTAGAGCTTCATTTTCACTCCTGTATGTTTTTGCACTGTTGTTCTTCATCAAAACTTGACGCATAACAAAATTTATAGCAGCAACTCTTTGGAAACAGTTTTTCCCTTTCCAAGTATTTGGACGTGTGTTGACAAATGTCACAGTGATTGCCATAATACTGAGTTGGAGAAATACCATTTCCACCCCCGATGCTTTTACCCACAGTGAAATTAGCGTTAGCACATGCTTTCAGCACAAAATGTTACCAGTGAATTTTTCATGACTTCCTTCAGCAGCAGCAGTGCTGAGTCTCTGGTGAGCTGGTGGCGCTGCCATCCAGAGCAAATAAGAACTTAGATAAACCCCAGTCTGCTGAGCTTGTTTATGACAGTCTGGAGACCATGAAATTCACCTCTTCACAGAGAACCGTTACAAAGTCTACATCCTTTTTAAACCCTGTGGAGCTTAAAACTCATATCGAAGTCTTCTCCCCGGCCCTCATTGCAAAGATTTAAGCTGTTAAGTGAAATAAATAAAAACTGGGGGTTGTTCCAGCCTGCCATGACCTGGAGTCGCAATTCCAGGTGAAGAGCAATAGAGGAAGAGTAATACCACTATGTCTTTCATTTCTTCTTAATGAATACCCTTTTGTTTACTATGTTTCTCTTCTTCCTTTCCTTTAGCTATTATTTTGAAGGCCATTGCTAAATGAGGGAAGAACTTCTTTATATAAGAACTGTTGTATTTAAAGTTTGGGAAACTCAATCCCTCTACCTTTAGAACAAAAGCATAGCCATGCAGAATCCATAAGTATTTGTTCTTTGAAGGATATTTACCTTAAGTTTGAATTTATTTTATTTAGTGTATCCTTACCTTACATAACCTTTAGACTTCTCCTACGTCTCTCACTTATTTGCTATATATTTTTCTCTCCCCCTAGCTTTTATTTTTCCTTCAAAAGACATTTTTTTTTTTTTCAGTCATAGGACTCCCGTGTTGGTGGTGTTTGTTTGTTTGTTGGCCTTTATATTATTTATTTATTTATAATTTATCTTTACCTTCCTAAAAATATTTTCTGTTCATGGAAGCTCCTGTGGTCAGTCTTTGTTCTTTCCTATTCTATCTGAAGGAACCAACATCAAGATATGAGGGAGCATAATGCTCTTGAAATGGTTTGTGGTTGGGAAGTGGATAAAAGCAGCCCAATCCAAGCAAAAGGTAGAAATTAAGGGTAATTTACACAATTTACTTCATCTGAATGAAGATTTCTCCACAAATTTTGATTATCATAGAATCAACAAGGTTGGAAGAGACCTCCATGATCATCTAGTCAAACTTATCACCCAGCCCTATCCAATCAACTAGACCCTGGCACTAAGGGCCTCATCCAGGCTTTTCTTGAACACCTATGAAGACACAAAGCCAAGATGTGCAAACAGATCTTACGGGGTTAGACTTCCAACTCATATTAACTTTTGAGATCTCATCTTAAATCCAGTACTTTCCTTCTAGGCAACAGGGAGACAGTTTAAATAGTTGAACTGAGCAGGTAGCAGTGGTATAAGTGAAGGTGAGGGCTGTGTAAAGATCTAGGAAGAAGACTTATTATGACATGTGAAAAGAGAATTTTTAGCATCCAGGTAAGTTACTTTTTTCAGCTAGTCAAGCTAATATCTTAGTAGATAATTAATGTATTGGGATTCTGCCCTGGACCAACATAATTGGAATAAATTCTGTCTTAGCTCACTTCCAGTTTTAACACTTTTGTTTTAATACCAGATCAACTTTCGCTGCAAACCGACTTTCCGAGAAGGAGGCTCCAGATGTCCAAGAGAAGTAAGTGATGGACAAATGATGATTGTTTTTCATCTGATTTGTGTGCTGAGCAGTGTGGGGCTGCTGCAATGCTTTTAGATTCAGATGAATCTTAAGCAGAGTCTTGGTTCCCAGTGGGACACGTTCCCCTTCCTAGGATAAGTTAAAATGACTTCTAGATGAGGCACTCCATTACTTACACTGTCACAAATAATTTCATCTTTCTGTTGTCTCTTTCCCATTTACTCATCTGTGTGTGTGTATATGTGTTTGTGTTTGTTTGGTGGTTTGGGTTTTTTTGGGTAACAGGTTTTTTTTCTTCCTGACCTTTGAAATAGTGTTTGCTTTTTTTTCCCCCCATCCATTTCACTCTCCTCCCACTTGCCTCTCCCTTGCCTGTGCAGAAGTAAGGGCAGCATTCCTGCTCACCCTCTGGTCTTGCTGCCTTCCAGGATGTAAGTAGTCCAAATAGGGATAAAAGATTCATTCAATAATGGCTCCATGCTCCCCTCCTCCTTCTCCTCTTCTCGTTGCATTGACTGGTGATTTCGTCCATTGTAAGGCTGTATTTCCAAGCAGAATAGAGGGAGCCCTTCAGTGAGGCTGCACACACAACAGTGTTTGGGAACTTCTGTGTTTAGGTAATGAACTTCATCATGTAATGAACTTTCTTCTTTCTGCAAAAATATATTGGAAGACTAGTTCTGACTGTGTTTCAACATGAGTAAGGAACACCATCTCCTCCAGTTGTGACTGTGTTCGGAGTTTCCCAAGGGAAGTGCTGCATTTTGTTCCAGAAATTATTGCATTGGCTGAAGGGACCTTTCCTTTTGTGTCTGTAAATCAGTTTCACATAGATGGTAGCGCTGAGTGGAAGCTGCCACTGCTTCCTATAACCCATCTCTTGTCCTCCTTTTGCAGAACTTTGTCCGACATCACTGGGTGCACAGGCGGAGACAGGAGGGGAAGTGCAAGCAGTGTGGAAAGGTAAGATCTCCAGCACGGACATCACACTGGGCACTTAGGAATTTGAGGTAGCTGGTAGCTACTTCTAGTTGCTGACCTTTTTCTGTCCTAAACACTCAGCCTTTCTTAAGAGCTAATGAGAAGCCTGATATTTTGAATGGTAGCAATCCTGTCTGCCATGTAGGAGGAGTAAAGGCAGCTGAGTCACAAATCCTGGAATACTGCACTGCATTGGCTGCTGAAAATAAGCAGAAGACAGGCTGTGGCTCCCTGAGATTCTTTTTTTTGGATAAAATAACTCTATGCCTACGTGGCACTCCTGCAATGCTCTCCTCTGTGCAAAAAAAGTTGTGACAGCCTATTTTTTTTTTTTTTTTTCCTTCTGGAGAAAGAAAGGCTGTTCTTTTCATTCTGCCCTGATACTCTTAAATATATAAGACCATTTCACATTTGGTCTGTGTAGCAGATTGTAAACACTTCATTCAAAAAACCCATATAAAGGTATAAGAAATACCTTAGCTGCTTACCTTTCTCCTAGAACACTTTGAGCCCCTGAAATCTATTGAGACATTACAAAATTAAATTAGCATAAGGGTTTATATTCCTTTCTCTAGCACGATGTTATACCTTTGCCTCCCTCTTAACGTCAGCTAGTAAGAGAGACAGTCTCATCTCCGAGGCACAACATTTAAGTCAAGAAAATCAAATTTGTATCTGGATATTGATGTAGGTCCCCAGCTACCAGCTGCAATATGGCATGTAATAAAAATGTGCTGCCCTTTTAGATCAAGAACAGCACAGCAAGGCACTTTGCATATAACATGCTTACGGTACAACTTTGCAGTGATATTGCCTTCCTCCTCTGCCATTTTGGCCTGCATCTCCCCTAGAGGCATTAGGAGCTGGTTTTGCAATCAAAGTGTTTAATGCCTATCATATTGAAACCTGTGCTGGGTATGTTCACATGACCAATATGACAAGTCCATCTTAAAATTCCTATCAGCTCTGACTGGTATGGAAGAACTCAGAGGAAATTACAGCTTTCCCCTTCAATAAGAAATGCTCAGTTAAGACTAACATGGGTGTATTGTGGTAGAGTTCCTCTTTGTTAAGAAACAGACAGGATTAGGGAAAATGGGAAAAAATAATCCCATTATGTTTATTGGCCAAGTAGTCTTTTATTACAGCAGAATACTTGTCTGCCTCATGATCCACTTACATTCCTTATACCTCTGAGTGAGATCATCTTTTATGTCATGCAAGAAAAAGGGAACTATCACTGAAATGGAATTGCAGTAAATTTAGAGTAATAAAAGAAGGTATCCTAATGATTCTGGTAGATCTCATTTCTGAGGAATATTGCTCTCCCATGCTATGGCTAGAACTGGTTGGTTAGGTATTGTAATGATCATCAGTAACAGTTTGAGTAAAGAAAATGTTTTGGAAATACCCACCTCATGGTTCAAATCATAAGCCAGAGGAAAGGAATTAATGCTACCCAACATCCTTAGTATGCTTTCGTGGCTTTGCTCTGTGTGCCTTCTGTGTCATGTCTGACACTTCCTGAGAGCTAGAGCACAGAGGCAGCTATGTCAGTGTTCCATCTGTAGTTAGTGATACATCCCCAAAACATGTCCTGATTTCCCAGTATTTCTGTCTCATGAATTGCCAGGAATGGTACCTTTATATTTAACAACCTATGATAATTTTTTCTGTTACAATCTTGTCTAGTTGATGCTTGAGTTCCTCTAAAGTTGTGGCATTTCCAACATCCTCTAGCATCCTCTACAACATCCCAAACTTAACTACATGCTGTGAGAATAATTACATTTTAGTTGTTTCAAACCCATCACTTAACAGTTTTTCCTAATGCACCATAGCTCTTGTGTTAGAAGAGATGGTGAGTAAACGCTCCCAAACTCCATCCTCTATACCTTTCATGATACTTAAGAACTCATTTCTTTTTCTTGCAGGTGAGGAAAAAAGATAGCTTTGTAGCTTTTAGCTGTTATAAGCTGCTTGCCACCTGGGATCATCAGAGAAATCAGATTATATTTTTGCCTTTACACAATAAAATGCAAAAATATCCAGATCATGACCTGGCATCCAGTTTGTGGCTGTGTGCAGTAAGAGAAACTGAACGATGAATGCAAAGCAATGCTTTCTTGATAATCTTTCAGGTACCAGTGGCTTAAGGATTTTCTGAAACTGAGAATGCATCTTGGACCATCATGCTAAACAGGCATCTTATTTCCACTTGCTGTGGCGTCTAGAGCAGTGTGTGTTCACCATACACATGCAGTATACAGCTGCGTTGATGCAGAACTGCATGTTTTCCCTGCATATAATAGTGGGATTGAAATGTACAGTACTTAAAATTCAATTGTAGTTCTTTGCTATTTTAGCAGATGTCACTGTCCAAGTGCTTCTGTTGCGGTCTGTATTTGAGTTGCAGTAATACCTGACCCTGACTCTCCTACGATAACGTTGCATTGGAATAAACTTGAAGAGCATTAAAAAGGGAATAAATATAGGAAAATACATGCCAAAGAAAATTAATATTAGTAGCACTAAGAAGTACATGAAAATACTTGTTAATTATAAATACATTTGAGAATCACAGAATGAAAGGGGTTGGGAGGGACCTCTGGAGACATCCAGTCTAACCTGCCAGAGCAGATTTACCTAAAACAGATTGCACAGGATGGCATCCAGGCAGATTTTGAGTGACTCCAGAAATGGAGACTCCACCACCTCACTGGGAAGCCTGTTTCAGTGCTCCATCCACCACACTCAATGTAAAGAATTTCCTCCTTCATCTGTATTTACATGGGACTTCCTATGTTCAAGTTTGTGCTCATTACTTCTTGTCCTGACTCTGAGCACCACTGAAATTGGGAGCCTAAACTGGAAGCAACAAACACAACTCAAGGCTCAAAAATGCTTTGAGCAACCTGATCTAGTGGAGGATGTCTCTGCTTATTTGATCCCAGACTTTGATGCACTTCATTTAGACAGATTGTAATCACCAGCACAGACTGGGAATTCAGGTGCTCTTTTCCTTCAGAGGTATTCCCTTTAGTATGCACAACTGACTATTTCAACAGGAGCAGCTCACAGCATAGTGTTTTGTGTGTCGTACAGGAATTGGGTACCAATCAGGGCTAATCAGCTATTGTTAAGCTGATATTCTCACAAAGCTAAAATTAGTTTCCTATCCCAAAGTTTCTAAGTTTGTCCAGAAGACCTCCTTGCATGAGCCAAGAAGAAGATAACTGAAGTTCAGTTTTCCTTGTCACCAAAAGAAGGCAGAAGGCATGATTTCTGGAGGGCTCTAGTGTTTCTGCCTGACATGTCTTCATCCAATCTCACAGTGACCTGCACTAAATTGCACTATTTTATCAGTTCCTTTATTTGTAAAGCTAACTTTGAAATAATTGCTATCTTACTTCAAATGTGTATCCTTAGGAAGAATTAGCTCCCATTTGTAAAGCAATTTGAAGAAGAAAAGTGGTGCTTTATTGCTACTTGTCATTAATATGTTTTTATTGCTGTATTGTTTTCTCTAATGAGTCCCTAAAACCCAAATGGCTTACTGAATAAATGAAAAACAGTCCATCCAGAACCAGACAAGCTGCTCAGTCCATATGTTTAAAATGCACCACTGATGGGCTGTGGAATTAACGTACTCAATTTTAGGTTTTAATAGTGAAGGCTGTGGGAGAGAAGAATTTATCCCTTGGTTGTTTCAAAGCAGAACAAAACAAACCACTGCATGCCCATGAGAGGCAGAAAGAACTTGGTTTAATACACTTTGGGACAAGAAAGTGAGATTTGTGAGAAACATTAAGAATCACTAGTATAAGTGAATGAGAACACTATTTTGTTCAGTATCAGAACTCTGTTCCACCACTCGTATCATACATACTATTACTCTGTTCTTGTGCCCACAGTGAATGGCAGGCTAGATCTACCCAACAAGAAGTAGCTGGTGGCTTGTCTTTGTGGAGCCATTTGACCTTGCTCTGTTACTAAAGCACAGTATGGTAAATGATCATCATTATGAAGAAACTACTAATTTACATTTCTCTGAATGGAAAATCTGAGAAGGATTAAAAAACCCCCAAAAATCTAGACTGAGGTGACCCAGGCATCTTTTAGTAATAGGTCTTAGTTGGTGGTCATCCATCTGGCAAACTGGTTTGAGTGCATACTGAGGGCCCTTGAAAAAGGCACTGTGAAGTGCACTTCTGTATGGCCAGTAGACAGGTAGAGACTCCTCCTCTTCAGACTGTTTTCTTCAGCTACCATGTATGGAAAGATTGTAGCTCAGTCCCTCACTTAGCAAGATCAGTGCATCTCTGAGTGAGTTTTCAGTTGTTCACTTAGTTCTCTTTGGTATGCTTGACATTGCTATTCTACTGATCACTAAAAGGCTCATACTTCCTGCAGGCATCCATCTTCTTGTTCCTTTCCATAGCAACTAGCATAAGGAAGACCTTACTTATAGCAGCAGTGAAGCAATGTCCTTTTAAATGTTACTCTATCACTAAATCACACTCTATATCTTTGCACTGGGTCTTGGGCGTTGCCCAGCATGTAGGAGGCTTAGGTAACACTCAGCTTGTCAAAAAGAAAACTGCCTCACAAATTTGTGACTTGGTAGCAAGGCTGAATTAGAAAATTCTGGGTTGTGAATAGCTACTTAATGTAGCAGAGAGAGGCCTGATAGAAGCCAATACAAGTATAGAAGACAACTGCAAATATAAAATCTAAGCAATAAAAGTGACTGGCAAACTGCTCAAAGTTCTAGACTTTCCATCTCTGGAGCTATTAACTGACATCGGTTCTGTCGCTGGCTAAAATAAGGTTGAACTGAGCTTAAATTTCTAGGTTGTAAATTACCATTTGTTACCTGTGTTATGTGCAAGAAGGGTACACATGTCCCAGTGGTCTTTTCCAGTCTTAGAATTTATAGAAACTTGGTATGTGTGCTGAAATTGCATTCTACAAAATGAAGCTCTTCTGTGGGAGAATAAAGTCTGATATTTGCTGCTGATAGTGTGCTTTACTTCTTTTTTGAAAAGGTAAAGCAATACTTTCTTTGCTGTATTTTACCTGAACCAGACCATCTTGCTTTTCTGGCACTTATCAAAAAGATTTCAATCCAAGTCAGCTCAAACCAATAAACTTTAATTTCCCAGTGAGATCATTTCCACACCAACTTTTCAATTGATTCCACAGCGTATTAAAAGAAAAAGGAGAAGTCAAAAATCTTGCTTATGTCTTTAAAGCAGAAAAAAAAATTGCTGTGAGAAAATATTTTGTTCAACAGAAAAATCTGAATCTCTCAGGTCTGTAGAAATCCATTAAAAGAGACATTCCATCTCTAATGCTTATTCATAGAATCATAGAATGGTAAGGTGGGAAGGGACCTCAAAGATCGTCTAGTTCCAACCCCCTGCCCTAGGCAGGGACACCTCCCACTAGAACAGGTCACTCAAGGCCTCATCCAACCTGGCCTTGAACACCTCCAGGGAGGGAGCAACCACAACCTAACTCTTCCATTGTCTCTAACTATAAACTCTAAAAAAGTATAACATTTTTGAGAAAGGTTTTCAAAAGTGTGCAAAAATGTACCAGTTGAAGAACTTTTTCTATGAATCCTGTCACAGTTTTGTTCCCACCTCCCTTTCAGTGAACTGATTTAGCACAGTCACCTGACAGGAGCTAAGGGTGTACATTTTCTTGTTTTCAGAAGGAATTCAATCAGTGTTTTTCCTGCTTTTTATTCTAGGGCTTTCAGCAGAAATTCTCCTTCCATAGTAAAGAGATTGTGGCCATCAGTTGTTCCTGGTGCAAGCTGGCGGTAAGTGTATAATAAGATAGGTAGCAACTTCAAGTGGCCACACTACAAGTAATTTCATTTTTCTTGGCACTCAGTGTTCCCCTTTTGTGAATCACCCTCAGTTTTGCTTGAAGATATGATGACTTCACCTGACTGATGGCATTCTTCAAGGAAAAGAGTTTTGTTGCACCATGTAGTTGCTGGCTACCTCCCCTTTTATGTACTGCTACTGCTAGCTCAGGCAGCCAAAGGACTCCGGCCTATATGCTGCTACATCAAACTAGGCCGTGGGTCTTCAATCTTGATTTGTGTTTAAGTAGGAGTGGCTGGTTTTGGGGGGTGGGGTGTTGGTTGTTTTTGTGGGGGTTTTTTTTGTGTGTTTTTCAATGATTTTTGTTGGGTTATTTTTTTGTGGGTGGTTTTGTTTTGTTTGGTTTTATTATTGGGTTTTTTGTTTGTTTTGTTTTTTGTAAGTCATGGTTAGGGAATATTATCTTTAGATATATGTTACTAAAAGTCTGCTGTTTGAAGGACTTGAAGATGGTGGAGTTGGGAATGTTGCTCCAGATTTTGTGCCATCATTCTCCTTCCTCTCCATGCTTTCCCTTTGTCTTTTTGCACTCCTGATTGACTCTTCTGTTTTCCTTTCTTCCAGTTTCATAACAAAGTCACCTGTTTCATGCTACATCACATTGAGGAGCCATGTTCCCTGGGGGCTCATGCTGCTGTCATTGTGCCTCCCACCTGGATCATTAAGGTGAAGAAATCTCAGGTAACTGCATGCTGATGTCTGTTTCTGAAGCTGTATGGCTGTGCCATTCAGTACTCCTTCACTAAAGCATGCTCATTCAACCCTGTCTCTATTCCTGGAACCTAGCATACATCCATGGTGATTATGAACCTGTATCCCCCTGACCCTTCATCCAACCTTTAAGTAGATTTTCGCATTTGGGACCATTAGCAACAAAAGTGACTTTTGTTCTGAGTAAATCCAGCTCAGATTTGTTCCTGTGAGTTCAGTGAGTGTACTGCAAGAAGTCCCCTGTGTTGTAGGCAGTTGATCATGTTTCATTAAATAGAGCTGATGAAATACGGGGAAAAACTGTCCACAAACATCCACTTGAACTCTGCAGAATTCACTTTGAAGAGCTGGCTGTGACTGTACTGACATCCCTCTGAATTTGCCATCAATGGATATTTAAACAGTCAGGTGCTATTGCTGAATGTCAGCAGTAAGCCCATGTGATCATTTACTTGTAACTAACAAGCAATAGACTTCAAAGATTTGGAACTGGATGTGATATATCAAATAGAATATAATGCACATTGTGAGCACAATAGGGAGAAAAGGTACCCAAAAGAGAGCCGGCCAAAAATTAAGAGAGGATTCATATTGTGCAAGAAATACTTTTTGCTTTGGAAGTCTGTTTTCACTCCAGGTTGAACTGAAAGAAAAAAAAAAACCAGGGAGTCAGAAATGCTGGTATAAGTTTTATTTCAGAAGCAATGGAGCAAATTTGTGTGTTTGTTTTTTTTCAAATGAATAGTGGCTGGGATATTGAAACTTCCCATTCATGTTTTCTTGTACTTGTCCTCCATTAATAGGAATGCTGGTTTTATAGATTAGTGATGTGTGGTTCTTAACATCCATCCTTGGGGAGTGACCTAAAACTTTCTGGCTATGTGTCCTTGTCTGGAAGAAGCATAAAAAACCCCAGATTTTAGGCAAGATGATAGGACAAAATTAGCCCAAATAAACTGTAAGGTCTGATTGTGACACCACTCAGTTTTCAGTTCCAGACTGTCAGCTTTGTACCCAAGCAGGCTGGATATTAAAGATGAGAGGAAGGGAAAAATATAGAGCAAAAATATACATGTAGAGCAATCAAAAAGTCAACCAAGGAGACCACTGTTTCTCCTTTAGGTCCAGAGACAGTAGATAAGATTCTTATCCACATCCACTCTAAGAAAACTGCTTTATTTAGCATTTGTATTTTTTCCTCTACACTTGTTCTTCTCTGTTAGTTCTACTCCAGCCTCCCCCAGAGTAATCTTTTTTTCCTCTGTCGTTGAAGAATCTGTTTGAATCCTTGGTGGGGACTTCATCTCCCTGGCTTGTTTTCAGCATGTATGGTATTTTATAGCTGTAGCCATGTCTGACATTATTAAACAAAAGTGTCTTCAATCTTACAACTTTTATTTAATTTGTGGTTTAAAAGATACAGTTGACACTTGTAAATTTCTTTTGATTTGATATTAGGCTAAAGATGGGTACCCTCCTTCAGTTTGCATTTGTTTGGTTTTCTTGTTTTAGAGAATTTTTTTTGCCCATTAGTTTTTTTTTCCAGAAAAGTGTATATATATATTAAAAAAAAATCACATCTAGTTAAATTTTCTCATGTTACACTAAAAGCAAATATCTGTTAGCTTTGCATGCCTGACTCATGAAGAGAGAGGCAGTACTTCAATATTCCCTTTCTGTCGGATCTTGAATTCTTGAAATTCATGGTCAGTAGTATGCAAAATCATATCTTGAGTAACTGAAGCATTAGACACATCAAAATGGCATTTAGCACAAACGATGGGCATATTTCCATGAAACTTCTTAATAGCATCCATTACAGTATTAGTTCTGGGGAATGCATCGTTATTGCTGGAGGAAATACTGATTCATCTCCCAGATCTTTGGCACAAGTATTGTTTTCTTATTTTCTTATTATTTCTTTTTTTTTTTTTTTTTTAATAGGAAATATTTTTTCCTCTCCTGTTGTTTCTGGCCAGCTCTCCTTTTGTTTGTTATGACACTCTTCACCGTATGTGAGTGTTCTGTAAATGCTGTGAAATACTACATTCAATCCACACAACACAAACGCAGTACTGACAAATTTGGTAAATTCAGATAATGAATAAATATGCATAGCCAGCAATCTGGTATTCATATATTCCACAATCAGAATAGATTTGGATAGAAACCTTTTTGCTACTAGAAGATTTCCTCAACTCTAATTACTTATATTGGTCACAGGCAACTTCTGAACTGAATTCTCTACTTATATGAAATTGATTTTAGTGGTGCCTTCATCTGTTTGTTGGATGTTTCTTTTAAGCAAATAAAATGGCTTTTGTAGCAAAATCTTTTCACAGATTTTTTTTTAAATTGTAAATTTTCTTGCTACAAAAATGGTTTTCCATGCTTGTTTTGTATGACATGGGTCACCACCTTTCAAATAGCTTGAATAAAGAGCACACTCCCCTCCTCTGATTGTGTGCAACACTGTGGAAGTGAAACATCATGGCGTAATTGGTTAAGGACAAATCTCTGCTGACAATCTGTAGTTCAAGTGGGGAGGTTTTGCTTCTTGCAAGCAATTGATTGCAAGATGAAGAATATTCAGAATGATTCAAATAGCTTTGGGATTGGTGGTAGCCCTGTATGTAGTGACCATTTACATGAATGGAAAACTCCCAATACCTATTCCATGTTATTCATAATGTGAACTTCTATAACTTCTTTACTGACTTCCAATATTTCTGTACTGTGTTAGCTAGCTCTGATTTTCTGGGATTTGAATCAATTACCTCTACTTTCACAAACTAGGAGGTCACTCCTGTTGGCTGGTGCCATTTTATTATAGGTAAGGTTTAGGAGCCCTGGTGTTAGATCTAGGAATAGACTTTCTGTGTGCTTAGGTTGTGGGAAAATGTAAATAAGGAGGATCTGACTGATGAGCTTACTGATTCAGTCTGTCTTCTGTGTGGGAAGACAAAGGCAGTAACTGTAAAATTCCAAGTTTTTTCTGCTCAAGGTGAGTAGAGATGAAAATTTCTTCTCCTCCTTTTGAGGGCCTTGAAAAAGTACTAGTGGATATTTACATTTCTGGCTTTATTTGTTTTCTCAATTGCTGAGTGGGGATGGCTTATCTGATGGTGGCTTGTGGACAACCAGAAGATGGTCAATGTTAACCTTCAAAGAAGCTTTTCATTATTCCAGTCATTTGAAGCCTGACACTCCAAAAGCTTTGAAAATTAAGGCTGAAATGTTATAAAGGAAAAGGTTGTCAGGGTGCATTGGATTTCTTTGAGGTAGCCTGTGGCACTCACACCACTCAGTACACTGTATGAGAAGGACTTCAGTCGTTCTGTTTATCTAGCTAAGCTTACTGAGAACTCTGCTGATAATTCAATAATACCAAAATCTTTTTGAAGATAGGCCAAACTGACATCCACAAAGGAGAGGTTTCCTCTCTAGATGCAAGTTAGGATTTACATGTGGTACCCATTTAAAGGTATGCTTTACTGCTGGATACTATGCTGCATAATGATATGCACTTAGAAAATATTCATCACCTTGTTATGTGGACAAGGTGGTCATATATCCATTTCTTCACTTCAATGTGCAAAGGCTGCTGGTGACTCTTGGCTGTTTTTCTTCTGCATGTTTGCAAAGAGACATGTATAAGCAGCTTTTTTGCTTTTCATCTGCTATGGACATGCAGTTGCAATCATTATAGCAAAGCTTTTAGTTTTTCTTAATGCTGCAGTTGTAGGCATATTTAGAAAGAAAAGCAAAGTAACACAGTTGCAATGCAGCATATTTTAGTACCTTTCGAATGTGGAAAAGAAAATTCTTATAATCATGAAAGGAGGGTTAGATTAATTTTTTTTTTTTGTCTAATACAGCCGTATGCTTCTTTTAACCTCAGCTATAGGCAAGAAAATAAATATATTATGATGGGATTTAATGGCAACTCTGTTTAGACATTCTTTAAAATATTTTTTTTAAAGGTTCGTTAGGATTTTTCAAAACTTTTCCCTTTCCAGAAGAACTTCACTGGGTGTAGGTTCTCCGTTGTGGGGACAGAATGACAAGTACAGTCCTTCTAGAGGTATAATTTAATTATTTGTCTAGTACAATACCTAACGAGTTACAGAATAATATTGTCAAGTAGAATTCACTGCACTTTACCAACAAGATAAACATACAGAATTTTATACCTGAACAGAATGAAGCACAGGGAGAGCAGCTTGATATGATCATGAGCTCTCAGCAGGGTGCTGGCGAGACTGAGCATAGACTGGACCTCCTCTCTCTCTTCTGCTTTTTACCCTACTCTACGGAGAATCCTTCATGAGAGAACAGCTGAGGAACTAGGCTATAAGGCCCTCATGGAAGGTAGCATTGAGTCAAGTTCCTATCTCTCTAATGCATCTGCTCCTGCATCTGTGTTGAGGCAATCCCAAGCACAAACACAGGCTGGGCTGTGACTGACTGGAGAGCAGCCCTGAGGAGAGGGACTTGGGGGTGCTGGTGGATGAGAAGCTCAACATGAGGCAGCAGTGTGCACTTGCAGCCCAGAAAGCCGACCGGAGCCTGGGCTGCATCAGGAGAAGTGTGGCCAGCAGGGTAAGAGAGGTGATTCTCCCCCTCTACTCCGCTCTGGTGAGACCCCACCTGAAGTACTGCATCCAGTTCTGGAGCCACTATTACAAGAGGGATGTGGAGATGCTGGAGTGCGTCCAGAGAAGGGCCACGAGGATGCTCAGAGGGCTGCAGCACCTCTGCTATGAGGACAGACTGAAAGAGTTGGGGCTGTTCAGTCTGGAGAAGAGGAGGCTCCCAGGTGACCTTCTTGTGGCCTTTCAGGATCCAAAGGGGGCTACAAAAGAGCTGAGAAGGGACTTTTTAAGCTATCAGGTAGTGATAAGACTAGGGGGAATGGAGCAAAGCTGGAGGTGGGGAGATTCAGCTTGGATGTGAGGAGGAAGTTCTTCAACATGAGGGTGATGAAAGCCTGGCATGGGTTGCCCAGGGAGGCGGCTGAGGCCCCATCCCTGGAGGTGCTTAAGGCCAGGCTGGATGAGGCTGTGAGCAGCCTGATCTAGGGTAGGGTATCCTTGCCCATGGCAGGGGGGTGGGAACTGGATGACCCTTGTGGTCCCTTCCAACTCTGACTGATTCTATGATTCTACTGATATAAGATTGTCTATCAGTCTGATTACTGAGGTAGGGCAATGAAAGACCGTGCAGATGGTATTGCGAATGCACTTGAACAGTCAGTGTGGTCTTCACTGTTAATCATGTTCTCAAGATCATCTTGTGTCAGAGTAGGGAAGAATACAAATGCTGCTTCAGCTGGTTTCTCAAAATCTGGTCTAGAAGGGCAAATGTCCTGTAAATGCTCTGAAGAACTGTCTTGTCTTCAGTATTTTCAGTAAGCAACAAGACACAACTGTATTTGGGATCACAATGAATGTTGAGAGGTAACAAAAAGCTTGGGGCCTTGTGCTTTACAGAGGCTCCTCATGGTCTGTGTGAAGAAGGGAAAAACCTCTAGCTATTTGAGTTAGATAACAGTGATTCTTAAGTTATCAGATGTGGAAACACACTTCCATATCTGTTGTATAGTACTGAAGTTTTGAAATTCTGGAAATTATTTTTAGGTATTAAACAGAATCCAACAGCTATTTTTGGAAATGGTATTTATCAAGCAGAATTAGGAACAGACATCACTGCTTAAAGATTTGTTGATCTCTGGCCATTGACTTTTTTACTAGTGGTACACTTTTGAATAAAGTCAGAACAGAAATGATGTTTTGGATGAGCTGAGTGGATGTTGTTTCCACTCTTAAAGCCTGGGAAAAGAAGTAAATCAATTCCCCTTGTTACTTTATTTCCTGATGAAGGCTAGACTGGAAATTAATTGAAGGCTGGAGTAGAAGTTAAAATAGTGAGGAAATATTTACAGTATTTCCTAAAATACAAAATTTCAATCATACAGAAAGGCTGAGTGTTTCCTGCTGCTCCGACTTCAGCTACTGAATTAAAATAATAGGATAAAATTCCCCTTCTTGGACTGTTCTTATCACCCGGGAGCACTTTTTGGTTCAGTATCAGTGACCAGGCTATTGCCTGTCTGGAGAATAGCTTTGATGGAAGTTCCATTTGAATAGGTTCTGCAAAAATACAAGCCTTATGGGTTTTATTCTGTGTTGTTAAGTGATATAGTTACTTAAAAACAAGGCAAATGAAAACCTCACAAACGCCTCCTTCACTCAAATCCTTAAGTGTTAACAATTCCATTTGATCCTTAGCAGATAATTACACAAGGTTCTTGATGGGCTGGAACTGACTCCACAGTGCCAGCATCATACACCATGGTGGCCTACGCTATGTTGAGTCATAATGATTGCCAGAGCTAAAACTTGTTGTTTTCTTTCCTAAAAAAAAAAAAAAAATCAAACCCAAAAAACATGAAAAATATCTCATTTATCATGTTTTTTATTACATCTTTATGCAGGTGGTCTCCATACCAGGAGACGAGCCTGATTGGGCAGGAGACTGGAGCCCCGAAGGGGAAACGGGCGTCTCCTACCCCTATTGGGAGGGTTGGCAGGTACAACATGTGGTGTTATGTGAGTCTATGGGAGCATCTGATCTTTTTCCCCCCTCACAGCGTGGGAAAGTTTCCAGTTCCAAAGCACCAGTCTGGTCTCCGTGTGTGGCTTTCTCCATAAACGGTGGTGTGGAAGTGTAAAGCATGCAGCGCATGTAATTTAAATCTTGAGCATGTGCCAGATACTCTTATCATTCTCCAAGTGGACATGCATGGAAGAGCTTCGTAAAGGGGCTCTGTCTGGGCCTGTCTTCTAAATTTTGTTTTGCTTTTCATGTATTCTTTTTTCTTTTCATGTAGAACTCATTAAAGACTTCAACACGGCGAAAGAAGAGAACGTCTTTTAAAAGAAAAGCCAGTAAAAGAGGCAATGAAGTAGGTATTCAAGTGCTTTGGAAACCAGGATCCTTTCTTTTGAATACCTAAGTGCAGACTTCAAATTTAACTTTCCTTCCCTTCCCCCCTGCCATGTTTACTATATCTTTTCCATGTTATTGGATCTGTTGTGAGAAGAGATCAGTTTTATCAAAACATGCATGAGAAATTTTGAGTAGATTTTTTTTTTTCTTTAAAGAAACAACATACCAGACTCCAGCCTAATGAAGCATCATACCCATGGGATGTAGGAGACTCAGCTCAGACCCTTAATTTCCAATAGGCGGAGCAGGGGTGTGAAACTGGTGTTGTGAAATCCATGGTGAATTCACTGATGATTTGGTCTAATTTGAGGCTGTCTCCCTAAGGAGATCTCATATTGGAAATATGCCACTTGTGTCAAAATTGACACCAGGCCACAAAGAGAGAGAAACAGATAAATATTCTGATAGCTTGATTTACCACATAGCTTACAGAAGACCTCTTTTCCAGACCCTGTCTAGTGGAGTAGTTATATAGATGAACAACAACATCTTCATGGGAGAGGTGAGGGCAGACTCATTTCTCCATAACTAGGGCTCCAGTCAAAGTCCTTGCTTGAGTGGTGGGAGAACTGCAAACCAGGAACTTGAATCTGTGTCTACCACAGCCCAGAAGAGTACCCTCGCTACTGGGCACATTGGTGTGCTGTAGGGGTAGGGAGTAGGAAGGCAATAGTTTTCTCACTGGCATGTTATGTTTGACCTGTGGTATTTGTCCAAAGGTGGGATGACAGCAAGGACAAGCATTCAAGACCAAGTTGTCTGCAAATAAGTGCTGGTACAACTTACCTGTTGGATGCAATTAATGAAATAACTGGCTTGTCGCACTCTATTTTCTGTTTGAAAATTTTTTGTATTACAAACAGCACTTTATCTGACACATTATTTGCTCTGTGTGAATAATTACTGCTTTGGGAAATGACATTGAATAAAGTTGTGAAATGGATTTGTGCAGGCATTAACTGATTTTCCTCCTGTCGTGGAGGCAGGGAATTAATGTGGCCGAGGCAGGAATTATAAAAATAGAAGTATTTTATTTTCCTGAGAGCTCTGCCCTCAAACTATATACAAAACTAGTTTAGATTTATTTACAGGTTCTAATTTGATTGGGAATTCTTCAACAGAATGTTATGGACAAATTTAGAGATTTAGGAAGTCAGGAAATGGAAAAGGCTAAGCTATAAACACAGCTTTACCCCTCTATCAATCAGGCTGAGCAGAGAATTAGGGGACCAGCAGGCTTTATTCACAGAGGTGAGACAGGTATTGGACGATAATCCCTTGCTGGATTTCTCTGCGGCTCGGCTGCCTTCTGACGCTGCATGCAACATCCAATAGTCTGGATCCAGGTGGCAGCAGCTAAAGGCAGGTGGGAAAGCTGCCAAAGGCAGGAGTCTCTTGAAACACAACTGCCACAAGACAGGGATTTGTGAAAGCAACACTGCCTCGGCAGCAGCAGGGGAAAGGCAAACTGCTCAGGTCTACCCAGTGCAGAATAGCAGCCAGGAAGTTGGCTGTAGTATGGTCCAAGAGCAGCTGGGTCTGGGTGTCACCAGCAGCTCGCTCAAAAGGACTCCAAATTTGCATGGAATGGTGCAAAAGTGGGGATAAGTATCCAAAGGCAGGGATGGTGCAAAACCCAGAGCCGTGTGAAAAGGTAGGAGATGTCCAAAACAGGAGCTCTGTCAAGACAGGAACTCTTTTAAGGCGGGAACTCTTCTATGGCAGGCACCATAGAAGAGGCCTTCTCCCTTGCTGTATTTATGCTTTTCTAGACGAAGTGTCCATTTGCCAATTTATACTGGACGTGAAAACCCAGCCAACCCCACACCCAATTCCCAGAGTGACCTTCCACACGGCTCAGCACACATGTGGGGAAAGACCTTTTGCTGCTTCCTCCTCAAGCCCATAGGGTGAGGGGCAGAAGCAGTTTTTGTGCCACCTTCTCCTCCCCATTCAAACTCACAGCAAAGGTGGGGAAAAGGAAGGAATTTGGAGTGCTCCGAAACACCTCCACACACCACTCCCTCACCCTATTCATGTGGCTGTGCTATTTCCAGTACCTGAGGTAGTTCTGTTGGAGATAAGTTGGGTCTCCTGCACGTTACACCAAGGAAAGGTACACAGCTTGTGTGGAACTTTTTCTTGCTTCTTTTTTGCAGGATAACAAAGGTCGACCGTTTGTGATAAAGCCTATCTCCTCTCCGCTCATGAAGCCACTGCTGGTTTTTGTCAATCCAAAAAGTGGAGGGAACCAGGTGAGAACATCGTGTGGAACCAGGTCACAAAGTTCTAGTTTAACAACAGTGTTTCTGCAGATAACACTAACTCTTGGCTAGTCAGATAGGAGGAACTCTATGCCTAAACTGCAGTTCTCAGAAGTCCTGGCTGTTGAATGCCTTTTCCACTATAGTATAATTGGATGGATATAATGGAGACTTGAGTATCTGGGCAGTTGTATTCCTATCTTCAGATTCTTGAAAGCAATGTTTTCAGAAGGTTTAATATTTTCACAGAAAATTTAGTTTGACAATGAAGTCTTAGACTTTTTTTTTCATATACAAAAGTGGCTTAATTATACTAGAAAAGCCTAGTGAAATTAGTGAATGTGAAATGACATGTTCCTATGGCATTTAAAAATAAAAAACTGACTAGTTTTATACTGTACCACATAGAACCAAGTTTCAGCAACTTCAGACTTCTCTCTTAGGGTTCTTGGAATCGGAACTTATCTGACTCAATGTTTTCCAGGTTACTTCTGCCACTTTCTGAATATCAAATAATCAGAGTGCCTTTTGATAAATAGGGCCTTCTAAAAAATGGAATATGGAAGATTGATGTAAGGTACAACAGAGGCCTGTAGAGCATGGAAAATAGGATAGCCATTGCTTACTTTCTCCTCTGTCAGAAGAATTAGGGAACATATTAAATGAGACTGCTAAGACTGATTGGAAAAAAAGAAAAAGAGAAAAGTTGTTATCTCTGAGTGTAGTTCGACTGAAAAACGTCTTGAGTAGGATTTTGTGGATGTTGAAAGTTTACATGGACTGAAGGATAGTGTGATGGTTTGGGAGTTACCCCCCACATACTTTGTAAAATCACCCAGACTAGACTCAGCCAGCTGGAAGTTAAGGACTGAAGCTCTATTTACAGCTTAGCACAATATACAAGCAGATATATACACAACAGACATGAATAGTTACAGAAATATACAAGGTAAAGATAATACGGAAACACAACCCCCCTCCCAGAAATCAGAGACCCCAGGAGGGGCTCCCAACCACCCTTCCACCTTCTTTCCAACCCCTACCTTACCCCAGGATGTGGCTTACACACAAGGTGAGTTTGGAGGACTGGCAAGGGGGTTTAGAAGCAGAGTGGTTAGTTGGGTTACTCAGCACAGAGAAGACACACTGGCTCCCAGAGAGACCAAGAGACTCTGTGTGTTATCTATGTTTGTGTTCGTGTTCTGACACACCTCAGCAAGCCGATGAGTGAAGTAGACATCACCATTGTTTGCTTTTCACAGCCTGTAATCTATTTTTCTCCATTAAAATATTCCAATTAGCCTCAAACCAGTACAGATAGACTTGGAAGAGAAAATCCTGAAGGTTACTCAAGTTCTGTACCTTTACCTGGTTCAAGGATTCTATGAACTCCAAATAGCTGAGAATAGAAGATTACCTACATATTTATTTCCTCTGTTCTTGTATCTTTCCCTAGGCACTTTGCTTCCTCACTTAGGGTAAGGTGTCATACAGAAGAGCCATCCCTCAGGACATGGATCTACTGAAAATTCCTAACTCGCACCCACAGGCCATGTCTGAAAGGCATTTTTCAAATACTTTGAAGTACAAGTTTGCCCCATAGGGTTCTTAGCCCTCTTCTGCTAGTAAGACATCCTGCCACTTTGTGTCTGGGCAGAGCACAAAGGAGTGAATTGTGGGCTGGCCACACTTCTCTTGAGTGAGGGAGCATTAAGGCCACTGTGGCCCATAGAGAGAGAGCCCTTCATGAGACGGTGAAGGGCTACAGTTATGAGTGGTCATGGTGGCGGTGGTCAAAGCTATGTCACTGCTTGGATGTTAGATGAAACACTGTTCAATGTGATGGAGACTTTACCCACAAGCTTGTTCATCTTCTTGCTGTCAAGAGTGGCTGAGAGTGATGAAGAATAACAGAGGTTTTTGTTGCATGTGGCAAGAGGCAGGAGAACAGGTAGCTGTGGGAGTTGAACATTTGGTCTATCCCCAAATGTCATTAGCTATGTTGTTGAATTTAGGCTACACCTATACATGCGCACCCTGCCCAGACCAGTGGGTTGCTATCCTATAGAGTAGTCACCTGCTGTGTCACTTTCTAGTTTGTCTTTCTCTTAATTTGTTCATTTTATAAAACAGAAAAGCAGTTCAAATATAATAAATAATGACCACTCCTATTTCTAATGATCACTAAACTATTCCAAATTTCCCTTCCTTTGACTTTTCTCTCTTTCCAGGGCACCAAGGTTCTCCAAATGTTTATGTGGTATTTGAATCCACGCCAAGTCTTTGATCTTTCTCAGGAAGGGCCAAGAGATGCGTAAGTTCTCAAACCTTCAGCACTGTGGACCATAATTCTTTCTCTGATTCATTACAGCAGGCAAAATTCTAGCTTGGATAAGTTAGTAGACTGTGTATGATGGTTATATACCCTGGGCTTTGGTAGCAGTGTGGAGGGCTGCAGTGGTGGCTTCTGTGTGAAGAGATCAGGAGCTGTCAACGTGTCAGAGCCAGTTCCAGATGGCTGTAAGACAAACCCACCCTGATCCCAATGCCTGACCATTCCCTAATGGTTGAGAATTACGTGGTGAGGCTGCCTCCAGATTTCTATATGTGACAGCAGGATGCAACTATCTCTGCTTGCTGAATACCTAGCTGAGCTTAGCTGGGCAGGAACTGAAGTATAAGCCCCTACAGGGCTGGCTTTCTCCACAAACCATTTCATGATTCTATGTTATTTGAAATAAGAATACTTGCTTCACTTAACCTTATGTTCAAAGTTACTTTCACAAGCTAGACAGCACAAAAACATAGTAACAATGTGAAAATCAAATATGTACATGTGTAAGAATATACTACTCAAGGCAGCCAAACTTTAAAAAAATATCATAGTGTATAGAAGCTTTAAGGTACAGATAGTATTTTAAGAACTACATAATGGAGTTGGAGGAGGATTAGATTCTCTGATCACTCAGCTCTCTACATGTGAATGTACCCACCTCCATCAAGACTAATTTCTTTATGCCTCTCTTTCATACAACTAAAGGAGCAAGTCTTCGACAGCCACTCTTTAGGCTCTGCTATTGGTATCTTAGTTGTTAGAAAAAGGTTACCAGCTGAAGAATTGGTCATGTTGTATGTGCCTCAGAAATAGTGACTCAGCAAATCCTGATATGGAACACTACATTCTGTTTTAAAACCTTAATATTTATATTTGTTTGCTTTAGGATAAGAGAAATGTGATTTTTGTCATCTTCAGAGGGAGTGTGCAAATCTGGGTTTTTAATATTTAGCACAGGAACATGATCAATTGAGGAAATAATTCTCAGGAAGTGCTGTCTAATTGTAGAGGAAGACTCCATTTCATATCCTAGTGGTTTTGTGTGTATTCGGAAATGAAGTGTACGTGAAATGAGCCATAGGGCTCAGATAGGGTTGGGGCTGATGCTGCTTGTGGCTGTGAGACTTGATGCCTCCTCATTGCCAGTACTTTTGGTAACAATGAGGTTTTTAAAATTATTTTTTGTCTCCATTCACATTTTCAGTAATAAATATTTTTAACTGCAATAAGCAGTGGTTAAATTGTCATTTAGCAAAATGAATTAAAACTGCCTGTATTATTGTCCTGACTTTCCCCCTTTTTTTTTCCCCTTTCCTTCCACTGGGTTAGGCTGGAGTTGTACAGAAAAGTGCCAAACCTGCGGATCCTGGCCTGCGGTGGGGATGGGACGGTAAGTGGTCAGTGCCTGTCAGCTCCATGATTGTTGCTCAAATGATTGTCTTCACAGTTGTGGGTTTCCCACCTTGCCAAGCCAGTAGAGACAGATAATGTACCTGATGTTAGCCAAAACTACTTCTTGAATTTTAATTTTCTGTATGTCCTGGCCTGTGTAGCGATGAGGCCAGATCCTAATGTCCAAAGTCTTCTGTGTTGTATGCATAAAGATTTGGTACACATGAAAAAAACCATAAAGGCTAGCTTTGCTAGCCTTCTCTCACTGTTCACACAGATGGCCTTACTGAGGATCTAGCAGGCTAAGTTAGTGTCTGGCAGTCATTAAATCTTAATTTCTGCTCCTTCCTGTCTGAATACAGTCAAATAAAGCATTCTATGTGCCTAAATAAAATGATTAAAGCTGAGAGACCTGGGGCTGTTTAGTCTGGAGAAGAGATGACTGAGAGGAGATCTTAATAACATTTAAAAATATATGAAGTGTGGATGCCAAGAGGAGGCCAGTCTCTTTTCAATGGTGTCCTGTGATAGGAAGGGGGGCAATGGATACAAACTATAACGAAGTTAGTTCCACTTTTACATGAGGGAAAATTTGTGTACTGTCAGTTTGACAGTGTGAGAGGTGGTGAAGTTTAATTCTCTACAACCTTTTAAGAGCTGTCTGGATGTGTTTATGTGTGTCCTGCTTTAGGTGATTCTGCTTTGGGAGGGGGGTTGGATTCAGAGATCTCCAGAGCTCCATTCCAACCCCTTCATTTCTACAATTCTATAGTTTTTCCTGCACAAAACTCAGGATTTAGCAGATTGAGATTCAGTATTTTTCTCTGCTACTGAATCTGTGTGTTTCATGGATAAGCAATTAGAGTTAGACCTTCAAAGGTTTTAAGTACCTCCAGTAGGAGACAGTCTCTGCAATTCAGGGTCTGAAGGCTGTGGGTGGTAATGGAGGTGTTACAACTGCGTTACTTTTTCCAGCACTTAGGAATATCGTAAATCTCAATCTATGCCTCTGAGCGCTTTAAAGGTCAGTTTTCCAACTGCGTTTATCTCTGTGAAGTTCATTTCCCCAAACGTGCATTTGTTAGTAGCTGTAACATTAAGTATGGCAAGGAAAATGTATTATTGCTTGAAAGGTGAAGTGACTGGCCACAACACATATATGTAGGTGTTTAGGGCATGGGGAAGGATTTTTATTTTACTTATTAATTTTTACCTTTGAGACAAATCCTCACCCTTAGCCCATCTCTACATAAATTTCTGGGGGAACTTTCTGTTGAGATTGTGTGGGTACTTTTAAACACCCAGTTGTGGAGTTGCAAGATGAAAGAAAAAAAACCTTGTGATTAGACTTCTGTTTTGTTGCTGCCTGGGGAAATAAGATATTACTGTTAGGGTATTCTGAACTTGCCTTCAGAAATGCACAATGTTGCTTTAGGAGGAGTCATAAGCTGGGGAAAAAAAAAAAGTGTTTCAATGTGATTCTGAAAGTCTTTCATCTGTCTGAGGAAGCTAGTGTTTTAATAGAGGGGGTGGGGAAATTTTGTCTCGAAAACATTAAAATAGAAACCAATACCACTACATGGAGCGTGATCATCCTTTGTTTTCCCCTTTGCTGAGCAGTGCGAGCGGCAGGTGGCAGCACCTTCTCAGCAGTAGGAGCAGCGCTCCGCTGCCAGCTCTGACGCCGCTCTACTTGAGGCAAATCAGTATTTAGTTATTCCCAAAGCCATTACTTCTGGAAATGAAAAATCTGTCTCGAACGGGCTTTGTGAATATTCAATGAGAGCAGATGTTACCTTGCATTATGAAGGGGAATCAGAACTTAGGGTAACTTTTCCATCATTGCTACTTGCTGCTCCTTTCCAGGGCTTAAATGGAAAGCTCTGTTTCCAAAGCAGTCAGGAGCTTTCTGCTTATAGCTAAATGATAGTCTGTGTCATCCTTGATTGTAAAACTAATGGGTGAGGTTTAGAAATGAACTGAAGTTAAATAGCAATCTTGTAGTTATAAATTAGTAATTTGAAGTTTCTGTTTATCAGGTAAAAAGCATTTGTGAAAGTGGTAGGTATTGTAATGTTACTTGCACCAGTGGGAGGCTGAGGCACAGATTATAAAGTCAATGACAGTGAAAGAGAACACTTTAAGAAGTCCTGGCCCTAGTGAAGGTATGAAGAGTCTTTATTATGTCTCTTGTTATCTGTACAGAAGGATAAAAGTTTACTAACCTCTGAAAATCCCTTAAGGACTCCGCTTTGTCCTACTATGGTGCCTATGCTAGGCCTAAGTACCTTTAGCTCATGAGAGCTGTGATTCCGATGACTATTAACATACAAAGAGCTCTAATATGAGATTGCTGTCTACAACTACCTGAAAGGAGGTCGTAGCCAGCTGGGGTTGGTCTCTTTTTCCAGGCAACCAGCAACAGAACAAGGGGACACAGTCTCAATTTGGGCCAGGGTAGGTATAGGCTGGATATTAGGAGGAAGTTCTTGCCAGAGAGAGTGATTGGCATTGGAATGGGCTGCTCAGGGAGGTGGTGGAGTTGCCGTCCCTGGAGGTGTTCAAGAAAAGCCTGGATGGGGCACATAGTGCCATGGTCTAGTTGATTGGCTAGGGCTGGGTGACAGGTTGGACTGGATGATCTTGAAGGTCTCTTCCAACCTGGTTGATTTTATGAACGAGTCAGTAATTGGACAATTGGTCATGATACATAACTGTCTGACAAATGATGTTTATACAAATGGAAGTTTATCATTTGAGACCTGGAGAAAGACATACACTAGAATACTGTGTACACCTAGTATCTTCTGCAATATCCAGGTGGTTACTCATCAGACCACTCCTACTGCAGTCCTCCAAATACCAACTGTTCCCAATGCCTGTCTCTGTGTCTTTCATGAAGCCTCAGTGTCATCCCTGTTTGGTTAAAAGTCTGTTTGAAGCCATAGTAATATTAGTTGAGGGAGGAATAATCTTGTCCAGCTACAGTCAGGATTTAATTTTTCTGTCCAATTTTTAAAGCCTTTATTTCCACTTACAGGCTGCATCTTTAAACACTGGCAACAGTGAAAAAAAAAAATACAGCACAGCTTCTGTCCAAGATTGTAATTATAACTTTTTTTTTTGAAGGTGAGAAGTAGTTTAAGGAATAGTCCTATTTGCAGTCCTCATGGGCAGAGGAGTTCAGGAAAGCTGGACATGGTTTAAGAAGGAATTTTTAAAGGCACGGGAGCAGGCCACTCCTGTGCCAAAAGACTAGTAGGTGGGGAAGATCATTTATCCACAGTCCTGGCTGACTGGGGAGGTCCCAGTTGAGTAGACATTAGCAACTGTGGTGCCCATCTACAAAAAGGACTGGAAGGAGGAGTATCCAGGGAACTACAGACCTCTCAGTCTGATCTCACTACTGGGGAATGTTATGGAGCAGATTGTGCTGAGTGCAATTATGCAGTATGTGCAGGGCAACCAGCTGATCAGGCCCAGTTGTCATGGATTTATGAAAGACAGGTGCTGCCTAGATCACTAACCTGATCTCCTTTGTTTGACAAGTTAACCTGTTAGTGGATGAGGGGAGGCTCTGGATGTTGTTTGCTTGGGCATTAGTAAAGCTTTAGACACTGTGACCCACAGCATCCTCCCAGAGAAACTTGGCTGCTCATGGCTTGGATGTTATATATGCTTAGATAGGTTAAAAACTGTCAAGATGGCTGGGCCCAATGAGTTGTTGTGAATGGAGTTAAATCCAATTGGCTGCTGGTCACAAGTGGTGCTCCCTGGGCCTCAGTATTGGAGTGATTCCTCTTCAATATCCCTGGACAAGGGGATTCATAAGTAAGTTTATAGATGATGCCAAGCTAGGCAGGAATGTTGATCTGCTTGAGAATAGGAAGGTTTTACAGAGGAACCTGTACAGATTGGATTGGTGACTTGAGGCCAATTGTATGAGTTTTAACAAGGCCAAGTGCCGGGTTCTCTACTTGAGTCACAAACCTGTGCTATGCTACAGGCTTGGAGAAGGGTGGCTGGAAAGCTGCCTGATGGAAAAGGCTTTGGGGGTGCTGGCTGACAGCTTGGCTGAATGTGAGTCAGCAAACTGCTCAGGTGGCCAAGAAGGCCAACAGCATCTTGGTCTGTATCAGAAATAGTGTGGCCAGCGGGGCTATAGAATAAGCCCTCTGAGGAGTGACAGAGGGGACTACAGTTATTTAATCTGGAGAAAAGAAAGCTGAGGGGAGAACGTATTACTCTATACAATTACTTGAGAGGAGGGGAGTAAGAGTTGGTCTGTTCTACCAAGTAGCAAGTGATAAGATGACAGGAAATGACCAATTGTGCCAGGAGAGGTTTATATTGGATATTAGGAAAAGATTTCTTCACTGAAAGGATTGTCAAGCATCAGAACATGCTGCCGAGGGAAGTAGTTGTATCATCATCCCTAGAGATATTTAAAAGACATGTAGATGTGGTGCTTAGAGACATGTTTTAGCAGGAGACTTGGTAGAGTTAAATGATGGTTGGACTTGGTGATTTTCAAGATCTTTTCCAGCCAAAGCAATCCCATGATTTTATGATTCTCTTCTGGCAAGAATTTAAGTCATAAAAAGTTTGATAATGCCTTCAGCAGCAACTCTTTCCCCCCTTGGAAATTACTATTTAATAAACCCGAAATATTTTATAGTAATTTGTTCCTTCTGGTTAGATTTCTATTTGAATGTTTTATATAGTACAGAATAGGGATGGGAGAGACAAGTAATTCTCTAAAATAACAAATAGCTTTTGATATACAAGAGATAGATTCATTATTCCAACTCAAAGACTTCAACCCAGATCATTGGAGTGTGTCTCTTATTCTAGTCTAGTCTTTAAGGTGTTTTTTTTTTTTTTAATATATATCTATATGCATGTGTTTATATACATATGAATAGCATGCATTTGAATTATATATATTTTGTGCTTTGCACTGAGTGAAATCATTCAACACTCAGGTCTCTTGTCTGGGGAATGGGAGACCTGTGGGCGAGTCCATGCTTTGTCATTTGAACACTGTTCCAGGACACACTCTGAAATACCTTGCCCTTGTAATGTGTCTCTTGCATCTGTTTGTAACAGTTGTCAAAGGTTTAGCTTCCTTTAGCATGAAAAACAATTGAAAAATATTGCATTATTCATTGTATTCTTCACTCATTTTTTACATACAGTGTTTCTCAGAGCAATATTTAGGCAGCCTAATACAGGTCTAATCTTAGGTCTTTTCACTTCCTGATTAAAGAAAAGCAATTTATTTGCTCCTTTTTCTCAGTATCTCTGTGTGCTGTCAAAGATAACTCATGTTTACATCCCATAGCTTCTGCTTGCACAAAAACCTCATGCAAACTGCTATACCTGTTCTCCAAAAGGTGGAACTTCAGATGGTGCAGTTGCTGTCGTAAAGTTAAATTTTACTCTCCTCAATTTTCCTTCTCCCTTCTATGTTACTTGATCTTCTCTGTAAAGGGAATGTGATCACAATGTGCCTTTTTCCTTTGTTGTCTTCCTGACTAACACTTCTGTGCATTTGCCATCTTATAGGTGGGCTGGATCCTGTCTATCCTCGATGAGCTGCAACTCAGCCCCCCACCTCCTGTGGCTGTCCTTCCCCTTGGCACTGGGAATGACCTTGCCCGCACCCTCAACTGGGGTGGGGTAAGCAGTGACTGGGGTATCTTTAGATGGGGGCTCTTCATTTGCTACTCTGATTCAGTTGTAGAGGCTGGAAACTTCAGTTTGGCTAAAATAGCAGGCAGGGTGGTGCACAAGTTCTGTTTGATTTGGTTCAGTTTCTAGTATGTAATCTTGAATTATTAATGATGAAATTGTAATAAAAGTGTAGATACATATATTTGATATTTCAAGTCAGCTAAAGAGAAGCAGACTTCTAATTTAAACACAGTTTGAACTCTGTATTTCTCTGTATTTGTCTTTGACTAGTCCATTGGAGTTATTCCAAGCAAGGTAAATATACTTCTGAGTTCCTCTCCTTATGGTCTTGTTTTGCCTGCTTAAAGACTCATGTGTGTTAGCCAATAGCTTGTTAAAATGCTTGATATATTAAAACATAGCAATATGTTCTTAGGAACATTTGGCCTGATGTTTTAGGCCTGTGGGAAAGGAAGGGCAGTCTGCCAGGTAGTTGGTGAATAATTTGTTTTACTTTCACTCACTGTAGTTGATAACCTGGTGATACTTTGCTCTCAGGGCTACACAGATGAGCCGGTGTCCAAGATCCTGTGCCATGTAGAAGATGGAACAATTGTCCAACTGGACCGCTGGAATCTCCAGGTTGAGCGCAACCCTGATTTGCCACAAGATGAGCTGGAGGATGGAGCACGTAAGGTTAGAGCCTTCTTTTGCCCAGGGACATTACAGGTTGCATCAGAGCATCTTTGCAGCACCATAGATGGCATGAATAAGAAAGCTCTAAAACTTTTTTTAGTACATCTATTAAGTGCTACATCTTTTACCCTCACTTTTATCATAGTTTGTAACTCCCAGAGTTTGAGAATATTTGGAATTAGTGTACCCTCAGCAAGTTTGCAGATGACACCAAGCTGTGTGGTACAGTTGACTTGCTAGAGGGCAGAGATCCATCCAGAGGGACCTGGACAGGCTGCAGAGGTGGGCCCAAGACAACCTCATGAAATTCAACAAGGTCAAGTGTAAGGTCCTGCACCTGGGTAGGCACAATCCCAAGCACAAATACAGGCTGGGTGGTAATTGGCTGAGAGCAGCCCTGAGGAAAAGGCCCTGGGGGTCTGGGTTGATGAAAAGCTCAACATGAGCCTGCAATGTGAGTGCAGCCCAGACAGCAACTGTGTGCTGGGCTGCAGCAAGAGCAACGTGGCCAGCAGGGAGAGGGAGGTGATTTTTCCCCTTTACTTTGCTCTCATCAAACTCCACTTGGAGTACTGTGTACAGTTCTGGAGCCCCCAGCACAGGAAGGACATGGAACTGTTGGAGATCCAGAGGAGGCCACGAGGATGATCAGAGGACTGGAGCAGCTCTGCTATAAGGACAGGCTGAGAGAGTTGAAACTTTTCAACCTGGAGAAGAGAAGGCTTTGAGGAGACCTTATAGTAGCCTTCCAGTATCTGAAGGGGGCCTACAGGAAGGCTGGGGAGGGCCTATTTATAAGGTCTTGCAATGACAGGACAAGGGGCAATGGGTTTAAAGTGGAAGAAGGAAGATTGAAACTGGACGTTAGGAAGAAGCTCTTTCCAGTGAGGGTGGTGAGACAATGGCACAGGTTGCCCAGGGAGGTTGTGGCTGCTCCTTCCCTGGAGGTGTTTAAGGCCAGGTTGGACGAGGCTTTGGGTGACCTGTACTAGTGGGAAGTGTTCCTGCCTATGGCATAGGGTTAGAACTAGATGACCTTTGAGGTCCCTTCCAACATTACCATTCTATGAATTTATCTCCAGAAATAAATCCTGGAGAAAAATCCCTAATATTTTACCTGAAAGGTCATTATTATTTTTCCCTAATTAATCTGAAGTTGCAAGAGAAGCAACACTGACTAGTATCCATTCCAAAATTAGACAAAACTGAAAAAGAGGCAAAATTTTGTTAATTGGTATTTTGCTGGTGGATACCAGCTGTTGCCTACTTTGCAACAAGGTTTAATGTATTTTTGTATTTGACTTCTTTTTGTGGGAGGTTTCTATATAATCTCCATTAGTGTATCTAAATAGCTGAAGAATAGGAACATTTTTATGTGAGGGTATCATCTTATAGTATGTAATTTGGAGTGGAGACACTGAAAATGTTACAGTCAAAATAAAGAAATAATAGTAAAAAGAAGACTCTGTGAACCATTTTTCTCTCACCTATAATTTCAAGTTTATCCATTGGATGCCACAGTTCTTTCTGTACAGCCCTGCTGGGCACATAAAATGATGAAGCCAGATGTGCCTCACACATCTTCATTAGAATTAGGGCTTCTTGCCTGGGAGTTGCATTGCTCCTGGTTATATATGAAGCAGGAAGAACACAGCTTACATTTCAGTTGCCAGGCTGAGCTTGAAGTGCCAGCGATTAGGAAATGCTTTGTATTGACATGTTAAGTGGCGCAGCAACATGGGAAATCTTGATGACAACATAAAGAACCCTTTGATATGTTTATAAACATAAAACACTGTAGATATGTTTGTGTTCTTTGGGCTTATGTATCTGATCATCTTTCTCAAGCTATTGCTGAACTTTAGAGCAACCTTCTGCATGCAGTTCCCTTATACATTCTACTTTCATCTTCAGAGATTTTAATGAGATGCCAGCTTTAAAGTAGTTAATTCCTGTGCCATGGGATGCTTCATTTGAGTTATTTTTAATATGACTTTTTATTATCCAATTACAGCTTCCTCTTAATGTCTTCAATAATTACTTCAGCCTTGGCTTCGATGCACATGTGACACTGGAGTTCCATGAATCTAGAGGTAATAGGAACCTGTAATTTTCTTAGTTTTGTGAATGGATATTTAAAAAGAATTAATTACAAATAGAATTGGATTTAGCATCCTACTCTTACAGTTCAGAAGGAAAGCTGGAGCATAAAACCCAAGAGACCTGCAAGTAGGAAGGAAGTAATTGTATTGTGAATTTCCAAGGGCTTCATGATTTAAAAATGAAAACATAACAAGGAAAGATTCACTGAATGAAAATGGCTAAAGGGTGAGTTTCTCAAGGTTTTTGCTCTTCTAAAGGAGATAATAAGGAAAGATATAAAGGAAGTTTATGCTGATGCAGAAGTGTCAGTAAGAGCAGAGAGAAAACTAATGCAAGTCAGGTGCAAGTGTGGAGGTGGAGGAAGAAGAAAAGATGCAAGACTGTGGCAGTAGCAGGATGATAATATTGTTTTGAATTTGAACAGCTGCAACCTATGTATAAGTACAGCATAATATAATTGGACTTGGTATAGACCCAGAGTGTCCCTATGCAAATGAAAGGTTTTAATGTCCACAGAGTTGTTGGGAATATAAGCTGCGGTAGCATCTTGTTTGTTGCCTTGCCAATGGCAGTTACAGTACCCCATACAGACCTAAATGTGGCTTAACAGGTGGGCTTTGAAATTATGTGAACTGTTCTATTTATATGGTTTAAGAAAGCATCCTTGTGTAAACAAACTGTTCAATTGTTTGTGTTCAGCTTTTGATGATTTCAGCTTCATATGCAGGTATATTTTCCTGAATTACAGCCTTGCTCATCTTCACTTTTATGCTGTCAGAGTGTCATTTCAAGATGAAAAGATAGCACTCTAGTGCCATGTTAAATAAAGAGCAGGATACATGATGGAATGAGCTAATGCATATTTTATAATGTTTAAGACTGCTTCAAGCTTTAGGAATAATAATGAGGGGCCACAAAAGGGCACAGGAGTGAAAAGATGACAGCTGTATGCAATTTTTTTTATGAATGCATATCATTATGCATTGTTAATGTGACTGTGAATATATTGTATAGATGAAATGCATGACTACTTTCTCACTTAATGGAGTCATTACTTAATAATGAAGTTATGAAGCCCTATGAAGAATAGATGTTATTCTAGGGATGCCCGTGTTTAAAAAATTTACATGGATGAAAAAATACTTACCAAAGGAAGCTGTGTGTCTGTTAGTGGGTATGTGTGGCCAGGAGAGCTGTTCATAGCAAGTCACTGCTCTTACAAGTCATTACTCTTGATGTCTTCCTTACTCTCTCAAATGTTAAATTACACAAAGTCAGTCCTATGTATTTTAGGAGAGAAAAGCCTACAGCCTTGGAGCTGTTGCTGGTGTGTGGCTTGTGGTATTTTTCATGTGGACTTGGAGTTCTGCAGCCTTTCAGTACTTGAAGGGGGCTTATAAGAAAGATGGGGATGAACTTTTTAGGGTCTAATGTGTTAGGACAAGGACTAATGGTTTCAACTGAAAGAGGGTGGATGTAGACTTGACGTAAGGAAGAATTGTTTTTATCATGAGGATGGTGAAACACTGAACCAGGTTGCCCAGAAAGGCGCTAGAAGCCCCATCTCTGGAAACATTCAAGGTCAGATTGGATGGGTCTCTGAGCAACCTGATCTAGTTGAAGACGCCCCTGCTTATTGCAGGGATTTGGACTAGATGATCTTCCAACCAAAACTATTCTGTAATTCTGAGTTTGTTGTAGAGGGGTAATTAATTAACGTGAGTTGATATTTTTCAATTTTTAATATTGTTTATTAATATTCCATATTCAGAACTCTCACCACCCTGATCACTAATTTTAATAATAATTGGTTCTTTGCATCGGTCATGGAAACTTTATACAGGTTATAACAGGATCTAGAAATAATTAGCAATAATATATAACACTAATTGAACTGGAAGAGAAGATTGTTGCAGTTAGTGTACCACTTATGGTCAATACACCACTTGCCCACTAGATGGACTCAAGGAGCTTCTTTAAGCTTATGGCAGAAGGCAATGGTGAATTACAAGAGGCTTGAAGTAGTTACTCACAAAATTATCTCCGACTCATGTGGCTAGCTACAGCTTCAGACAGTACCCAAACGCTTTCAGAGAATTCTTGTCATCCACTGAGACTTCTAGTTCTTCCTGGGGAAAGGAGGCAGACAATCTCTGATCTGGTCCTGATCTCTCTAGATGATCTGTGTATCTCCAGGACTTCTCATCTTGGCAGGAGGCTTTCAGGTACAGGCAGGACGTTTTGCGATGTGCAGTCTAAGCATGGTGTCACACTGGCTGTGCAGGCCGATCGCATGGAGGCGTTTAGGGCCTGTTTCTGGTAAACCTTTGGAAGGCAGTTTCCAGGCAGTTTAGGATATAAAGCAGCACAAATACAACGGCAGGTAGCACAGTTACAATGGCAGAGCACATTGTGTCCCCTGCTCATCTCCTTTTATCAATACAGCCCAAGACTAATGGGCCTTTGGACACAGAATAGCCAATCAGAATGGCAGTTAGCCAAGCTTGACCATATTAGGTGAAGCCATAGGCTTGCTTTACCATTTTTAGGGTAGAACACAGGCTCTGCACAAAGGTAGGCACAAGCTGAACCTGTGTGCCTTGTTTACCACAGGATGCAAAGGGCCAGGGTACTTAGACTCAGTGGCTCCAGGTTCTTTGTCCTCTTTCCCGCAGTTGCCTTTCCCCAAAGCAGAAGGAGGGAGAGCAGAAAAACATGTCTGGGCAAGCCAGGACATGTATAAGCCTTTCTTGGCCTGCTTAGTTCTACCACAACACAGTTAAACAGTGCAAACTGGATTTTGATCTCATATGAAACTGATGACAATCTAGAGAAACTCTAGCAAAGCTTAAAGTGCTTTCATGCCTTAGCACTTGGTCTGTTCAGATAATTGTTTGTATGCAGTTACTTTTCAGGCGCAGTTGTAATCACATGTAGTATTAAAATGAGCAAATACAATCCCCTATCACCTCCAATCTTGCCCTACCCCTCCACCCTCTGCTAAACTCAACTAAATTAATTTGAACTTTCAGCCTATCAGGACACTACATGCAATAGAGATTGATCAATTGCTATATTTAGTATAAGCAGTGATTGTGATGTTTCAGAGGAACCTGTAGGTGAATGTGGCCTTTTCCATGGCAACCTCTACAAGTTTTTTTGTGACTAATCAGATAAAGCTCTGAGGGCTGGCTCCAAGCCTAACATATTCAGCTCTGCTTCTTTGGGAAGTGTCTTGGGTAGTAGATATTTCCAGTTTCCTCCCATGGTATCCTTATGCTTTGGTGAGCAAGGGAGACCCAATTTATATTATCCCTGTTGACATGGAGCTGGGGTTGTTTAGCCTGGAAAAGAGGAGGCTTGGGGCAGACCTCATTGCTGTCTGCAACTACCTGAAAGGAGGTCGTAACCAGCTGGGGTTGATCTCTTCTCCCAGGCAACCAGCAACAGAATGAGGGGACGCAGTCTCAAGTTGTGCCAGGGGAGGTCTAGGCTGGATGTTAGGAGGAAGTTCTTGACAGAGTGATTGGCATTGGAATGGGCTGCCCAGGGAGGTGGTAGAGTTGCCATCCCTGGAGGTGTTCAAGAAAAGCCTGGATGGGGCACTTAGTGCCATGGTCTAGTTGATTGGTTAGGGCTGGGTGATAGATTGGGCTGGGTGATCTTGAAGGTCTCTTCCAACCTGGTTGATTCTATGATTCCATGTTATTTGATCCCTCTGCTCCACAGGAATATTAATTTCCAGGACACTTCCCCACTTCACATGTTCAGCCTCACATGTTCCATTTTCTGCTCCCTTGATGCCTTGAGAATGATGAGGATGAACTGAACCTTGGATATGCAGTGATTCACTTTTAAGATCAAAGCTGCACTCCAGGCTCTATTCCACACTTCAGAATGAGTCCTCCTTCCCTTCACATGCTCATTTGCTATGTCAGAAATAGGAACAGTTGAGAGACTGATGAGTCTCTGACCTCAGAAAAAATAATTTTGTGTTCAGAACTGGGGCTTTGGTTCTGGTCAGCATTTGTCATATGTTCCATTTAAGCCGTGCTCTGGTGGCTGCTGCACAGAGCCACTTGGACTCAAGTGCATCACATGCACTGAGCCTTTGGGAGCCTCCAATTCTCAGCATAGGATGTTGAGACTTTTCAGAAAGAGCTGGCAGCTCAGTAAATGAGTTGAGATTTACTTATACAGTTAAATCAATTGTTTGAAGATGTGACCCTGATGGCATTCCAGGCTCACTCACTACATATGATGATAAAGTAGCTGAGCAAACAACAAAACAAGAAATGCAAAGTAGCTCATTCTTACAAAATGGAACCTTGTACTGTGAGATGTAGTAGCTTTAAAGAGAACTAGAACCATTGTTTGAAGTGATCATTTGGGAAGAAGTAATCCTGAAGTGTTTGCATCAGTGTGATGCTTTAGCCAGGATTCTCCTGATACCTGGATTTTTTCACTAGAGAATTGCTAAGCAGAGGTAGGGGTTGGTACTACCACTGAATACAGTGTCAGAAGGACTGCTTCTGAAATCTCTGGATGCTACAGACTAGGAAAAAAATCCCAAGGAGGCATGAGAATAACCTGTATGATGTGAAACATGCTTTACATAGGGAGATTAAAGAAGCTCCATTTAGCTTATTGCAAATAAGGCTAAGAGATGATTTAATCACTACCTATAAGTATTTAATCAAGAAGAAGATATCTGATAGCTGAAGGCTGTTTAATCTGACAGAAATGTATAAGGAAATTTAGCAGCTGAAATCTGAAAAGTTCAAGATAGGAGAAAACTCTCACATTTACTTTAACAGTGAGAAAAATTAATCATTAGATGTGCATTACTACTGGGCTCTTAAAATTTTCCATCACTCTTTAGATAGGCTTTAGAGTTGCCACTTTTTTTTTCTTTTTTTTTTTTTTTTTTTTCCCCTTGCAGGAGTATTTGAGTAGAGATGTCTATTCCTCAGTACCTATTTGTAACACTTGAGAATTGAAAAGTCTGTTTCATCCTGTAATTGATAAATGCTTTACTCTGGCTTCAAAAAGTGGGTTAATGTTTCACAGATTTCTAGCAATTCCTAAAGGTCTGTTTGTGGTTGGTAGAAACAGTCTCAAAAAGTTTCACATATGTGGTACTGATGGATCATATGGTGAGCAGTCTGAGAGGTATTAAAGTATTGTATTCTTCTTACCTCTCTCCTCTTGTTTCCATCTATTTTCAATCTGCAGCAGAGGGGAAGAACTCAATATCAGGTTTTGAAAAGTGATAGCAGATAATGGCAGACGAGGAACTTACACCAGGAAAAAATATTTATGTTAATATTTTCATGAAGTGATGTGTATTAAAGGTGCTGCAGTGTGTGCAGGGAAGGTGAAGGTACAAGGGGGTCTGCATGTTTTATTAGGGTGTTCATATTTTTCCTTTCTATCCTTTCACAGAGGCAAATCCAGAGAAATTCAACAGCCGATTTAGAAATAAAATGTTTTATGCAGGGGTGAGTTGTGATTTGTCTTACAGAATGATGCTAACTTAGTTGTTCAAATGTTTTCCTAAGTACTTTCCCCCTCACTTTCTCATATCAGGAGCTCATGCTGGTTCATTTTTCTTATGGCAGCTTAAGTGCACATGTACTGTTTCTGGTAATGCCAGACATGTGTGTCTTGTTGGAAAGTGCCCAAAGCACTGTTTTACAGAGCTTAGCAGGTGAGAGAGATGCTACTCTTTTAGACATAGCACTGGTCATTTCTTGTTCCCCCTGCTTCTGTCTCAAAAGTTCTCAGCAAACTGCTCTGCTTCTTTCATGATTAGGAAGCACATTGATATTGACTTTCCTAGAGAGATTCCCCAGGTTCTGACTTGTCTTGGTAGCTTTGAGGAGTAGTTGCGGATCTAAGTTCATGGGGAGTGGAGGGCAGAGAACAGCTACTTGGAGTGATTATTTTTCATTTGTGAATATGCAAATAAAATTACCCACTCCTGCATTCAGGGAGGTTAGATGGACACTTTACTTTAAAATACATTTATTGAACTGAAAACTAATTTGCTAATGCATGTCTTTTTGGATGATGACTCCCACCATACCCATGTGCCTTAAACATATGTGAGCAAGAATTTGCATTTAAATCCTTGGGTGTCCAAGGATGATCTTTGGTTAACATCTCAAAGGAAGAAGTGTTATAACTTAAAATAAAAATTATTTATCCTGAAAGCAAGAAAGAATAGGTTTGACAAAAGCATGGCATTTAGGTAACAGGTCTGTGATGGGATAAGACACGAGGAAAGAGAATAGAGAAAGCACTGATGATAATTCCTGCACTTACTTCTATTGCAGGCAGCCTTTACAGACTTTCTGCAAAGAAGCTCAAGAGATTTATCCAAGCATGTTAAAGTTGTGGTAAGTATAAGAAATTGTGCTACAGTATTGTGGGAAGAGGGGGATAAAGAGAGTGAGGTGAGAGTTTAATGGCTCTGTTACTTTTCAGTTTTGAGCATGACATTTGCAACACATTCCAAGGAAAGTCTTGGGAAAGTTGTTACAAAGCAGCAACACTTCTCTTGTCTGTGGCTCCATTCAGCAATTTCTCTGTGCTCTGTCACTTTGGCTTTGTAGTGTGATGGTACAGACCTGACTCCAAAGATCCAGGAGCTGAAGTTCCAGTGTATAGTGTTTTTAAACATACCCAGGTAAGCTCAAGACAGATGCTTGCAGTTACAAAATAATAATAATATTTTTTTAAAAAAAGGCAACTGAAACTTGTCCTAAACCAGGTAAATGTGCAGTAAATGTATTGCCACTGTCTTGTTGTCTTAGAGCTAGGTACTATTAACACTGCTAATTAGCAGTACAGAATGGGATAAGAGTGCAGAGCGCAGTAAAAGCATCCTTCGAAAAGTTGAATGTCCTGATACAGAGGTGGTAGAAATGATTTGCAAACAGACTTTCAAAGGTTTTGGCCAGGTTGGATGAGGTCTTGTGCAACCTGGTCTAGTTGACAGATGTCCCTGCCCATGGCAAGGAGGATGGATTAAATTATTTCTAAGGTCTTTTCCAGCCTGAGCCATTCTATGATAATCTGCAAACAAGCTGGTAAAGCTACAAATGTCTGGCCTTTTCACCAATTAGAACTAGAATGTGAAAAAAAGTGTGTGTGTGGGAAGGATGAATATTTTCTGTTATAGGAACAACAAACTGTAGAAAGTAGTACCCTTTTTTTAATCATATTAAAAGGTGTCCCAAATAGAAATCTAGCTGTATTCTTAAAAATTCTTTATTCTCTAGAGCACTAGTCTTCTAATTTTGTTGATTGTGCATCCCTATCAGTAAAAAAGTTTTTGAGCATCACCTCATTGTATGTATAATGATATAAATTCTAAACATGTACTACTCTACTACTACATATATTATAAAATGTTGCAATGGAGTATAAAGCATACACAAAAATGGAAATTAAGAAAGGATGTGATAAAGATGAAAATGAAACAAACACTGTTTCAATGTTTGTTTCCTTATTTATTAAAAGGACAAACAATATTGTTTGTCCAACTTACCAGTTTGGGATTTTCCTTGCACACTCCCTGTGTTGTGTGCACTCGGAGACCACTGCTTTAAGACTGTTTACTGCTTTGCTCTGTGTGCAGTCACAAGCACTTGGTCTTTTGAGTCCTGCACTGCCTTCACTTCAAGCTTCTGCTTGGTGTCACCTCTCCAAAGTTCCCCTTTCTATCACTCCTAGATCACATTTACATCCATTATGTAATGGTAGGAAAGCAAGATGTCACAGCTGCATCTGTTTCTGCTTCTTATTTTTCCCTGCCTCATCAAGCTGTACAACGTTTTGTACTCCTTGTGCTGTTACTGCTGCTCGTTCAGCAGGCAGACTGGGAATGGAGCTACAAAGCTGGAGCTGCTGCTGCAGCCCCAAGCCTGCTCAGCTGAGGTGCTAAGCAGCCCATCTGTAGAAAGCAAACCAAGTGGGAAGAACAATGCATTACTGTCATGTATTTCCTAGTGTTTCCCCATTTTCTTCTCACAAAGAAACCCACTGAAGAAAGTGATTTATACCCATGATGTTGCACCAGCTTGAAAACGAGAGAGATTTTTTTCCCTTTTTGTCCAGCTCTTTTCAGCATGACTTTTAGTTGTCCCTGATTTGAACTCTGGAATGGATCTCTGACACTGCTGTCCTCCAGAAGAATAGAGAATAGTAACAGCAGGTGGATAGTCAGGCTACTAGTCAGGATCCATTAGGGCAAACTGCTTTCTCAAAGCTTGCATTCCAAACCTCTTTGTGTAGGTATTGTGCTGGCACAATGCCCTGGGGAAACCCTGGAGATCACAGAGACTTTGAGCCTCAGCGCCATGATGATGGCTACATTGAAGTCATTGGGTTCACCATGGCCTCGCTGGTGAGTTATTGCAGGTGCTACCCTTTCTACAGGTGCTAGGTCCTAGCAGACTGGGTGAATTCTGTGGACAGTGCTACAGAGTGTGAAGTTGTCCTCGTTATTGAAGACCCACTATGACTCCATGTGTTCACTTAAGGCCAAAACATTCTCTGCTATTAAATAAAGGAGTTAAATTGTAGATTTCTAATAAAATAAGTGTTACTTAATAATACAAACATATTCATTGTTTGTATTAGCCATACATACTAGCCATAAAATATGGCTAATTTGCCCATGCAGTGCCACCAAGTTAAATGGCAAAGTGGTTACAGTAAGAGCAGCATGCAGGCATGTTACTACTGTGGGAATGTTCTATGGTTGAAAAAATACTACTGCAATTTATTTAAGCTTTTGTGTATATGAATCTATGGCATAAAAGTGTACTTACTAAAAACTGGCCACTGAAAACAAATATAAAATGTTACATAAAGTTCCATGCCCATACATTTTCCATATGCCCACTAAAAATGTAGTAATAGCTGTGGAAAATTTTAGCAGTTTTTCTGCCATGAATATTCTCTGTTCATTTGTTTTATTAGAAAAGCCAGTGCAAAGAAGGTGAATTTGTCAGTGCACTTTCTCTCAGCATTGTCCTGAAAGCTAAGTTACCATAAAAGCAATCTCACTGTAAACACCCTAGTATCTTCCTATCACAGTGGTCAAACACAGTGACAGTGTCTTTAGAGGATTATTTAAATGCAGTTAGAGTTAGTGGATATCCCTGTGCTAGCATTAATCTACCTAAGGTGCTGCAGTTTATATTTAGTGTGGCCAACAGAAGGCAAATATATGGGCTTCCTAGAACAGTTAAATGGAGATCATAGTGAAGTCCATACTATTGGGTCTTTGTTGCTGCTGTGTCTTGTGTGGACTAAGCTAAAACTACCATGCGTAAGATTGTTTTCACTAAACTCTCTTTTGTTGTGTGGGCTGCTTTCAGTGCATATCACTTCTGGTGTATACCCATGACAGTGATGTTTTTCTCAAATACAAATTCAGACAAAGCTAATCTTCCAAGTAAGCAAAAGGGAAAGATTATCTTGAGCAAAACTAATTTCTTTATAAGTAAGAATGGGTTAAAGACTTTTTTTTTGGGGGGGTTGGGGGGGTGGGGGGAGTGGGAGGGTGCTGCCACTCATGTCACTGTAGCCACTTGCAGTGGCTACAGTGATCTCAAAAGCTACCAACAGCTTTTGTTGGGATTGAGCTTAAGCAGGGCCCTTTGAGCTACTGTTTCTCTTTAAAGGTAGCCTAGTTCAGAGTTGAGGGTCTATAAGTCCATGTGGTCTTCAAGACCAAGGCAGTGAGGTACTTTATAGGAAGTATTATTATGAGCACAGAACAGGGTTAAGGTCTTGACTTCTGTTTAGGCTGCTCTGTGTTAGTGCATTAATATAGAATTTGTTTTCCACATTTGATGGATGAGAGCTAACAGTCACATAGTAGATGTAGAAATCCAATAAATACATTTATACACAAACAATTATGCCTAGAACTTGAGGGATCTGCTCATTTCTCTCCTTGTTTCATTTCTCTGAAAAGAATTCTTGAACATGGTCTTTAATTGCTTTTAACATGGGCCTTCTGATAGCTCTTTCCAGCCTGTCTAGTCTCAAGGTTGAGTTGCTGTGTAAGCATTCATAATAAGGATTTTGAATTTATCTAACTGACATTAAGGACTGTATTCTGTTCAGGAAGGGAAGTAATTTTTCTCTCTCGCATATATATCTGATTAGAGTTGTTGTTTTATAGAGCAAACAATAGCATTGCTGAGTGTAGAAACAAAACAAATTGAAATCTTTAAAAATGAACACAGGTATTCATTTGTGTATGCATGTGTGTATGTATATATATATTTTTTTGTGTGCATGCAATGTGCTTCATATATACCAAGGAGATGGGACACACAATGCATGTGATTAGGTATCCTCTCATTGCCCAACACTTTCTTTGGGAAATTTTTACATACTGCTTTATGATTTTTTTTTTTTTTTTTTGAGTGAAAAAACATTCATTGTGGTTTGCTGGAAACTCTTACATGTGGAACACTCTGTAATAGATGCAAAACTGCATTTTGGATTTGTTAGCTCTCTCAGCTTTTTGTTCTGAGATACTCTTTTTGTCTCTTTTGTGTTTGCCCACTTTCTGTTCTTGTCTGGGGTTTTTTTGTTGTTGTTTGTTTCTCCAGGCTGCTCTCCAGGTGGGTGGTCATGGAGAGAGGTTGCATCAGTGCCGTGAGGTGACACTTTTAACATACAAGTCCATCCCCATGCAAGTAGATGGTGAACCATGTCGACTGGCTCCCTCCCTCATTCGCATCTCCTTAAGGAACCAAGCCAACATGGTGCAGAAGAGCAAGAGAAGAACATCTATGCCTTTGCTGAATGAGTGAGTTGGATATGTGCATGTTCTGGTGGCAAGAGGCCCGCTTGAGGCAGTATATCCAGATGCAGATTTTGCATGTAATGGACTTGCAGTGCATTTAAAAAACCAAAAACATACACCTCACACCCCCCAACCAAAAACAAGAACAAAAGAACCATCAAAAAACCCCAATGAAACAAAAAAATCCTGAAAACATACAAAAACCTCCCAGAATTTCACAACTTCTTAACACTTTTTCTGTATTGTAAATACTTACCTGATATGCTTGTATTCTTTTATCTTCTGGATTGCTTTCTGTCTTGCTTTTAGAAAGGTGTTGCATCTTTCAGTTATTTAGAAGGATTTCTGCAGGCTCTTGGCATCTGACAGTTTTGCGTATGTGTGCTATTTGTACCAGAAATTCTTTCGATTAATTTACTCAATTTTATTGATCTGCTTTTTAAGGTCCATTGGAGACCCCGCAACAAATCGCTGTTATCAAGAATTACTTGGGATATCTTGTAGTCTTTGTTCATAGATTCATAGATTCCATAGAATACTAGGTTGGAAGGGACCTGAAGGATCATCTAGTCAACCTTTCAGGGTAAGAATATAGTTTGTATGTGATGGCCTGGCACCCTGTGGAGCTAGGCCTTGAAACTGCCTAATGTAGGGGAATCCACCTCCTCTTTCGGGAGTGTATTCCAGTGTCTAATAGTTAAAATGGTGGGAAAAAAGTTTTCTGACATCCAACCCAAATCTCCCTAGTAGCAACTTGTACCCATTGCCCCTTGTCTTTACCATGTGATTCTTTGTAAAAAGGGAGTCTCCTTCCTTGTGCTAGCCTCCCTTTATGTATGTGTACATAGTTATGAGGTCTCCCCTAAACCTTCTCTTCTTAAGGCTGAACAAACTCAGTTCCCTCAGTCTTCCTTCATAAGGCAGGTCTTACAGTCCTCTGATTGATTATTCTTGTGGCCCTTCTCTGGACCCTTTCCAGCCTGTCCACATCATTTTTGTATATATAGCAGGGACCAAAACTGTACAGAGTACTCAAGGTGAGGGTGACCAGCACTGAGTATAGTGGGAGAATTACATCTTTGTTCCTGCTTGTGATACCTTTATTAATGCAACTCAGCATCCTGTTGGCTTTCTTTGTCACTGCAGCACTCACGTTGAGCCTTTTGTTCACCAAGATGCCAGAGTCCCTCTCCACAAACCTTCTCTAAAGCCAGGTGGCTCCCAATCTGAGCTCCATTCCTGGGTTACGTGTTTCCAGGTGCAAGATCCTCCATTTGGCCTGTTGCTGTTGGTGGAGAAGGACCTGAAGGTCCAGAAAGAGCTGTTCATACTTTGTAATGAATCATTCCCCAGTATAAAAACCCAGATGAGAAATGAAAGTGGTAAAAGATGAACGGTGGAAAACTCAGACTGAAAACTAGGGACATGTAAAGAAGAAAACAGGAGAAATTTAGACCTGTGACAATAATCATCAAATTAGAAAGCCCTACGAAATAATCTTAATTATTGTACTACTTCTGTAGGTTTCTCTGCTAAAATGAGTGTGTTGTGGAGGGGTAATTAACGTGAGATGATATTTTTTCGAAATTTAATATTGTTTATTAATATTAAATATTCTGAACTCTCACCACCCCGACCACTAATTTTAATAATAGTTGTTTCTTTGCATTGGTTATGGAAGCTTTATACAGGTTATAGCAAGCTCTAGAAATAACTAGTAATAATATATAACATCAACTGAACTCAATTGAACTGGAAGAGAAAGTTGCTGTGGTTAGTGTACCGCTTGTGGTCAGTATGCTGTTTGCCCACTAGATGGGCTCAAGGAGCTCCTTTCTACTTATGGCAGAAGGCAATGGTGAATTACAAGAGGCTCGAAGTAGTTACTCACAAAATTATCTTCCGACTGGCAGGGCTGGCCACAGCTTCAGACAGCACCCAAATGCTTTCAGGGAATTCTGTTAATGTCTTGTCAACCACTGAGACTTCTGGTTCTTCCTGGGGAAAGGAGGCAGACAATCTCTGACCTGGTCCTGATCTCCTCTGGATCCTCTGTGTATCTCCAGGGCTTCCTGCCTTGGCAGGAGGCTTTCAGTTGCAGGCAGGATGTCTTGTGATGTGCAGTCTCAGCACGGTGTCACACTGGCTGTGCAGGCCGATCACATGAAGGCATTTAGAGCCTGTTCCTGGTAAACTCTTGGAAGGCAGTTTCTAGGCAGTTCAGGATATAAGGCAGCATGAATACAAGGGCAGAGCACACTGTGTCACCTGCTCATCTCATTTCATCGATACAGCGTGAGTGTAAAGGGCCTTTGGACACAGAATAGCCAATCAGAATGGCAGTTAGCCAAGCCTGACCATATTAGGTGAAGCCATAGGCTTGCTTTACCATTTTTAGGGTAGAACACAAGCTCTGCACAAGACAGGCACAAGCTGAGCCTGTGTACTTTTTTTACTACAGGATGCAGAGGGCCAGAGTCCTTAGTCTCAGTGGCTCCAGGTTCTTTGTCCTCTTTCCCACAGTTGCCTTTCCCCAAAGCAGAAGGAGGGAGAGCAGACAAACATGTCTGGGCAAGCCAGGACATGTATAAGCGTATTTTAGCCTGCTTAGGCCTACTATGACAGAGTGACGTAGTAAGTACCTTTGCTGTTTTTCATAAAGTATTGTCAAAACAAAGCAAACCAATCTGTCCCTTGTACACAAATACCAAGCTAAAGACCTACAATTATGAAGGATTCACATTTCATTCAAACATCCATGCACTGAGGTTTTAATTTTTTCCAGGGAGATGGGTGGGGGATTTGACTGTTGCAGCTGTTGTGGTGAGACAAGATTCATAAAGAATGTAATACCTTTCATTGAACTAACTTGTATGACTAGAAAGAACAGACAAGGTTTCAGGCACACCTTTTCTCTTTAGGTATCTTAAAGGTTGTCTGTTTTTCAACTGTATCATCTAATCGAAAATACTGCCTCATTTCAAACTTTGACTGCAGCCCTGTGGAACTTCTTGTCATCTGCTGACTGTTAATCTGTTTATGTAATTGAACCCTCCCTGGTTACTTCCAACATCCCTCTATTCAATTTAGCACTCTGTGTTCTCTTGCTCAGACTAATGCTTTAAGTTTGAGTAGAAGCCCATATCTGTAATGTGCAATTCCTATTTGCCTGGAAAACACATAAGGTACACTCATCTCTCCTGAGCAGTGAAGAATAGCAGATGCTTGCCTGTGGGCACCAGTGCCCAATTTCATCCAACCACAACAAGTCAATTATTTTCTAAAGCTGGACTCAAGCAGAGAGCAATTCTGGGGCATCTTTTTTCTACACTGAGGAAGACTAAGGCAAATGTGAAAAGAAAATTCCTAGTATTTTGATCTGATATTTAGCATGGTTAGATTTGGATATTGAGATCTGAATTTAAGCTGCGATAGGGGAATATAGATCCATAGTATATGCCAGATGTCAAGAGGATATTCTTTGTCATTTAACTTGATTTGAATGTGCTGTGGTGGATGACATTACTGTTGAAGTTCTTTGATTTGGCTGAGACATTTGTCTGCAGACCTGTGTTTTGGGAGGATATAAATAATCTGTCAGGAATTCTAATTTCAACTTCACTTATCAGAAATGGTGAATGCTTGCATTTAGATCTCTATATATCTGCATATCTACTTTGCTCTCAAGTGTTAAAGGGGAATCTCCTGGCATGAGAAAAAATACATGACATGTTAAAGGTTAAACTCTAGAAAGCATCAGTCTTGTAAGAAGTTCAGTCAATGCAATGCTTATTTGCAGTATTTCACAAGAGAAAAAAAAATTGAATTAAACATCTTTATCTATATATCTTAAGTAGATATCTGGAATGTGATGCCTATTCCATTGAAACTTCCCAGAAAGTCTTATGCTTAATTGAATACAACACACTGTTCTCTTATGACAGCCACTTGAATGTTAGATGTGAGAGATAAGTGGGTCTGAAGGTGTCTCTGATTGTTAGACAGATGCTTTTCAGCACCTTGTCAGGAAAGTAATGAAAACATTATCACCCATAACAGTAACGTGAAGTTGCTATTATTATTTGCTTTGGTGTTATTTCTAGATAAGGACACTACCAGGAATGCTCTTTGGAGTCTTAGTTCAATGTAATAAGCGAGAAATACTTAAATTAAACCAAACACTATGTTTCTGGGTTTTTAATGTGTTCTCCTTTGTTCTGGTAGCTTTCAGGAGAGAGGATATGGAAAGGACAGCGAATTTGTTGTTTTCTTTAATGCACTTGAATTTCTAGGGAATAATAGCGTTTTGAAATTGAAGAGCCCATATGTAATGTAGCAGAGTGAGAATAACAGAGATTTCATATTTCTCTCACTTGGAAACACAAGAGCTTGGGAAACTTGATTCTCTTTCATAGAAGCTGCCCATCTTCCTGGTTGCAACTCTTCTCCTTCAAAACCTGTAGACACTGCATTTTCTCACCGTTGTGCTTCCAGGACCTTCTAGTTGCGCATACTGTTTTGTGTGGTTCTATGCCAACCATCAAAGTACAGGCTCCGATGCGTCGAGAGTCCTAGTTTTATCTTTTACTAGACAAACTGTCTTTTCCAGGATGTAAAAGTTCCTAGTCTTTTAAGACCATTAAGTAACTTGACCATGGAAGCAAATCAAGGAGCAAAGAATCTAGTTTTTCTGTGAGGCTACCCGAACTGAAGGAGCCTCCCTTTGCTGTTGACAGCAGAATGAAAAGCTTTGTACAAGCTATAAGGAAACACGTAAATATGATGTGCTGCATTTTGTCATAGCTGGATTAATTACTGGCAATATTTTATTTCATTATTTTGACTTTTGCTGCTGAATTGACTACAAACAAATTTCTTGATATATTAATTATGTGAAATTATTCCTGGACTAGTTGCTGCAGTTACTGTTTATTGTGCCCTTTTTATTGTTTGTTTTTTTGGTATTTCCTTTTGTAAATTTTTGCATTTTTCTTGTAACATGCAGATTATGTGAGTGTTTTTGAGTAGGTGTAGATGACCTGTTCATGATTTTTACTCTTCTGATAACTTCAGCATTTTGAGCTGTAGCACAGTGCAGGAAGTTTGAGTAGTTAGAGTACAGTTATAGAACAGTAACTTGTTTCTACTGGAGGCTATCCAAATATAAAAGACAGGTATAAATTTTTCCTCATCCTGCAATTCATTGTTCTGCAATGGAGATGAGTAATAACCCAATAAACTCTTTCAAGCCAGAAGCAACCTTTTAGGTCCAAGAAATAGACAGGATAAGGTGATGTTGTTCACACCTGGTTATGGATGGAAACAAGGCCAGATAAGTGAGGTTGAAGGGAAACAGAAGGTGTGTTTCTTTTGTCCTTCATATGTCTTTTCTGTTTGTACAGCAAGATCAGCAGACTCAATTTTTCTGAGAAAGACTGGATTATGTGCTTAGTCTCCTTCCTTTATAAGACTGGCTGGCTAAGTTATCATTCCTGTTTTCCACTCTTGATCACAGTAACATGTGAAGGAGATAAGATATAGCTTGGTTTACTGTGGTCAAGCCATAAGCCAAATACACATGAAATAAGAGAAGCTCTGTCTCAGTTTTTCCAGGAGTCATTTGTTAGTGAGGAACTAGTGTGATCTTCAGCTAATGGTCACTTTCTAAACCTCAAAAGAGGTTTCACTGCTTTCACTGGCTTTTAGTTTGAGTTGAAGAAGAATGTCCTGCATTAATGGAAGAGGAGGAAGACGGAAGAGCTTATACATAAATCATATTCCATATACTTGAGAGAAACAGAGGGATCATTTGAGTATGAACACTAAAATAGAGTTAGTCTTGTTTGTCACTATATATAAAATGCATGTTTCCCCAAGGTACATGACTGGAGAATGGAGACAACAATTTGTCACTGTGGATGCAAAATCTCCAGTAAGGTGGTTTGGTTTGTTTAAATTTAATTTTAATTTATGTGTTTTATCTTGACTATCAACTAAAGTTGGACAAACTTTTGGGACAATTCTATACATTCAGATTTTGGCTTGGATATTAGTTTGCATTTGTGGACCTGTTTCTAGAGTCTGTTGTCTTGAAATTTTTTAGTGCCTGTGGAAAAAAAAAAAACAAAACTGAGGTTCCTCATGTTCCTTATATAACCATGTACCTAGCTTGTCACTGGTCCTCACCACTTGTGTCTTTAGAAGGCTCATGTGTGTCATGTAACAGTGATTTTCTCCATTTGCATGACTTCTGTTGCCCTTGTGAACTTGGAGCTCTGCATGTCTCTTCATTCAACTTTTATGTGACACATTCCTTTTGTTTCTGTTTAAATGTTGTATGTCTTTTTCTTTCTTCTTTTCCACTCTCTCTCCGCTGTCTTTTTCCTTGTCTGTCCACAATGTGTGCTGCCTTTCTCCTGGCCACTCATTTCCTGCTGCCAATAGTATCCATAAAGTGCAGTCTGCTGACCTGAGGAGAGTCTCAGCTCCCCCTGATTCCTTCACTGTGTGAGTATCTGGCTTTTTTTCCCTACTTTAATAGTACCTTTTTTTTTTTTTTAATTTTTTTTTTGCTGCTACCATGTGTGTCATTCAGCCAGCAGATGGAGCAGTAAAATCCAGCAGTGGGATACAGGAGCTCAGGTGGCAGGATGACAAGTGTCGGGCAGTGGCCTCATCAGCAAAGGCTTCATTCCATAGTACCCAAGTAAGGTCAGCAGGTGTGTCTGGTGATGGTGACCAGGTTCAGCAAAGAGTCCAGCTTGCCAGACAAAGCCAAAGCAACAGATAGGTCTGAAGTTAAATGCTATGCACCATCCCTGGAAACAGCTGAGATTTCCATCCTTTGTGTTTTGTCAAAACCACACTGTGAACAAACTGCCATAAGCCATATCTCCAGATGAAGCTGATCAAAACAGGAAAGCAGCCCCAGAGGAGCAGTGTGACATTGGCTGCAGCTGTATTGAAGATAGAAACACATTCTCCCAGATTTGTAATATCTTGATTGCCAGCAACTCCACTGTACTACCTTGCTGGATAGTAGCTCAGTTTTTCAGGAGCCAAATATCTTTTTGAAAATGTGGTGAATTGGCACTTACTAACACTTGTATCATTATTATGGAAACATGCTGTGTTGTGATAACCTGTGTCCACAATTAAAAACTAACAGCACCAATGAAAAAGACCCTAACCATCCCCCCCACCATCTTAGCACGCTAAATACCCTCCCTCCATACCCAAACCAAAATCCTCAGGCAGTGTAATTTGTCTTCAGAAACGCTTTTTTACCGTTCAGTCAAAAAAAGATGTTTTGCTTTGTGTTTGTCTTTTGCCAGTCTTATAGAATCATAGAATGGTAAGGTTGGAAGGAGACCTCAAGGATCATCTAGTTCCAACCCCCTGCCATAGGCAGGGACACCTCCCACTAGTACAGGTTACTCAAGGCCTCATTCAACCTGACCTTGAACACCTCCAGGAAGGGAGCAGCCACAACCTCTCTGGGCAATCTGTTCCAGTGTCTCACCACCTTATGGTGGACATCTTTTTAAACACGTTAGGACTACAAAACATTAATTTGAAATACATGTTGAAAAATAACAGAATTCAGAGTAGACAGATAATTGCAAGAATTTTTCTGTGATCCTTACCCTCTGCTAGGCATTGGTGAGGCTGTATCTGGAGTATTGCCCAGACATTGAGAGCATCCAGTGAAGGGCGATAAAGATGACTAATGTGCATCCCTCCTATGAGAAAAGGCTGAGTGCTGGGACTGTTTAACTCTGGAGGAGAGAAGGTTCAGGTGGGATTCCATCAATCTTTATAGGTATTTCAAGGAAGGATGTAAAGACAACAGAGCCAGACTCTTTTCAGCAGTGCCCAATGAGGTAATAGGCACAAAACAAAACACATGAGGTTCTCTCTGATCATTAGAAAAAGTGCTTTTGCTGTAAGAATGACTGAAATTTAGCACAAATTGTCAGGAGAGGTTAAGCAATCTTCATACTTATAGATAATCAAAAGCTGCCTTGACATGGTTCTGGGCAGCCTGCGCTAGGTGGCCCTGCCTAAGCAGTAGGTGCAGCAGAAGGCCTCCAGAGGTCTCTTCCAACCTCAACCATTCTGTGGTATGTCAGAAATCTGCAAGTTCCTCATTGCTGTTTTGCAAATGAGGAAAGATTTGCAATTCAGTGTGGCTTATACCTGGGTCATATTTGCTGTACTCTGCTATGGAGCAGAAATGAATAAACCCAACTTACCTCATCTATTCAGTACCAAACAAGCTTCCAGTAAAAAAGTTGAGATAAGCCTTGTTGCTTAGAAAGAACATTAAAGCGTGTATCTGGAAGAATGGGTGTTGTTTCCAAGTTGAGTGATATCCCTTAGAAAGTGATCTCCAAGTTTTGATACAGCAAATGAATGTCCTGTTTGCTATCAGATGACTATCAGGAGAAGGCAGGAACAGAGCTCCCAACTAACTTGTAAGTCAGAGATGTTCTGTATCTTAAAAATCTGTCAAAAGTAGATTAAACATGCTGCTGCTTCATTGTGGCTGCCAATTAACATGTCTAGTAAATTAAAATAGGAACATGTGAGATATTAGGGAAACTTCATTTTGATTATGGTTGCTCTGAGATTCAAATGTTCGGGGTTTTTTGTTTTTTTTTTTTTTGATGCTGGATACAGAAAGAGCCTGAGTTCCAGCTAATATTGAACAGCAGGGCAGATTCTGCTGAGACATAGAGCCTGTCTAAGATAAATGCCAGTTTTCTGCATTATGGATATCCCAAATTCCCAATATCCTGAGTTATTAGTCACATATGGTCTTTGTTGCAGAGGCAGTAGAACCACAGTTCTCCAGTGTTATGCATTTAAAATGCTTATACAAGGCCCATAAGTAAATACAGCTGTTGTAGTTTTAATTGAGGCTCTTTTAAAAGGAAGTTAAAGAATTGCATTTTCCTCCCAGATGGATATTCACAGTTGAGAAGGACACACATGTGAGAATACATTTACATGGTGTTACTGGTGCAAAGGAGTTCTGCAAAATAATTACAATTTGAAAATAAAACATAATTGACTTGCATAGCTCCTACCATTCTTTTACAAGTGCAGTAAGCACTCTGAATATGCTGTGCTTATTTCTTTTTATTACAAAATCCATGTAAATGAAAACACAACTATCACTTTATTGGTAAATAGTTGGTACTCATTATAAAAGTGTTTACAGACTAATTACTGCAGCAGAGTATGCATATAAAACCTATGTGAATAGTAAAGGAGCAATAGGAAATAAATTTTGCTTTTAGAGATGAAAATACAGAAGAGAATCAGCTTTCCTAGGGTGAGTATAGGTGTTGTCTATAGGAGAGCCTACGAGAGAAGACAGAGTTGGGGCTGTAAAGTCTGGAAAAGAGAAGGCTCTGAGAAGACCTTATTGTGGCCTTCCAGTATCTGAAGGGGGCCTACGGGAAAGCTGATGAGAGATGTTTTAGGATGTTGGGTAGTGATAGGACTAGGGGGAATGCAGCAGAACTAGAAGTGGGTAGATTCAGATTGGATGTTAGGAAGAAGTTCTTCACCATGAGGGTGGTGAGATGCTGGAACAGGCTGCCCAGGGAGGCAGTGAAAGTGCCATCCTTGGGGTTCTTTCAGGCTAGGCTGGATGGGGCTCTGAGCAATCTGATCTAGTGTGAGTGTCCTTGCCCATGGCAGGGGCGTTGGAACTAGATGATCGTTGAGGTCACTACCAGCCCTGACAATTCTATGATTCAAGATAACAGAAGACAATGCATTAAGGGAGAAAGTATTAGAGACTGAGCTATTCTCCAGATGCATAGGTAAGGATGAAAATGGTTATCTATATAATCTATATCTATCTACTTCCATTTCTCCATTACATGAATTACAGGGATTGAGTCTCATAAGTTTTTCTTGTTTAGCGTGTGGGCTTCTGTTTAGTGTGATCATTACTATTGGAGTATCTGCCATGTTTGGAAGTGTAAAGTGTGAGAGAGCCTACAGCTAGCAGGGAGAAAGAGTCTGAAAGTGAACACAAGGATTCTACCTGGTGCTTTAGATGGCGTTTCAGTGCATGTGTGCATAGCCTTTATAAACAAGCCTTTATAAACTGAAACAAGTGTGAAGTAAATGAAAAGAGTTTAGCACATACGGGTTAACCTGGCTTATCTGTGTAACACTTACCAAATGGAAGGGAAAAAAACAACATAAAAATGTGAAGTTTATGGTTTTAGGGGTATTTTTTTTAATCAAGGAGCTTAGCAAGAACTTTAAGGCAAAGTAGCAGTGGACTTTGGCAAAGCATTGAAATTTCTCCATCAGAAGAGGCTGGATGATTGTACTGTGTTGCGGCAGTTCTTATGTTTTAAGTAGATAAATGCTGTCAAATTTACCCATTTTTCACTATCATTTCCAAGCTTTGCCAGTGTGATCTCAAAAGTAAGATAAATTAATTTTTCTCCTCTGACTGTTGCTTTCTTTTTTTCCAGTTGTTCTAAACACTGGAACTTTTAAGTAATTTTGAATGTTTATTTTTTTTTCTTCATAATATAGATAATTCATTAATCTACCACTGCAAACATGTCCCAGAGGATTGTTGTGTGTGTTGTTTGTTTGTTGTTTTTTTTTTTTTTTTCCCCTAAAGTTTATTTTTTGAAAGGAGGTGAAGTAGAAGCTTTCATTTTTTTCTTTTTCTATTTACTGAGTCATGAAAATCTGTATGTGCAGTCAGGTGTGGGTTGTATTTTGGAAGATCCGTCAGACATTTGTCTCTGGATTCTCTAGAGCTGTTGGACTGTTTATTATTATTATTTCCATTCTCTCTGCAGACACAAAGCATAAGAAGTGGTTCAAAGGGTTCATAAATAATTGATATAGGGATTAGGGCATGTATAATTTTAAGTCTGTCATTCCAGCTGAATCAACCTGGTGGCATGGCAGAAATGTTGTCAGGTTGCTGTGCCAGGCTTGGGAAGGACCCAAGTTTGCACTGCCTGTTTTCTTTCCTGGGTGACTGGAGGCAGGAGCATATCCCTTAGGAAACCCACCTGTGCTCCAAGAGAATTGGCTGGCATCTTCTTGCCTGTTGTGAGATGATTAATAGCAGTAAGAGGAGGAAGGCACAGCTCCACCGAAAGCTGAGTGTGTTTTCTTGGGGCATGGTAGATCGCATTCTGCTAGTAGCCTCAGAATAGGTATGTCTGGGTTTGAACCACAAGTGATGGAATTAAAGAGATTAAAAAAAAAAAAAAAAAAGCCCTTCTCATTTTTCCCCCTGTAAAACCATGCTGGTTTAAGATTTTGTAACATTTCAACTTCTTTTGTGGAGTTGAGAGTGTTGATAGTAACTTTTCTCAAATCCCCCAAATGCTATAGCTCATGTATAAAAGGAGAAAATAAAAAGCATATTTTCTCTTTTGATAAGCAGATGTGGTAGTGTTAAAAATTACTTTGCCCTATAAACAGTTTATCTAGCATGATGCTGATTGTTTTTGAAGACTTATCCTTGTAGAAAGATGGAAAGAAAATAATCCTTTACTACTGAAATGGAATATTCTTTTAATGTGAGTGGAGAAATTTTGAGAGGACTTCCTAATATCTCTGTAGAATCTTTCATAGTTTGTTATACTGAATAACTTGCATAGGCATTCTACAAGCCTTATTTGGATTGTTACTTAATAATACTCTGAATGTGCAATTCTGGTTCATCAGATAAAATTCAATATGGTAAGTAAGCTATCCATGCTCCTGATCTGAGAAGACTGATATTTAGGTTTGTGTTTAAATGATACCATGATAGCCAATCAACATGAGTGGACAGAATGTTGCAGTTGACTTGAATTTGTATTTATGGCCCCATAGGCCTTATGACCTTTAGGATTTAATTCTGTGCATTGGTGTATTTGGGGAATGAGTTTCTTTATTAGATACTTTAGGAGGTAATAGAATTAATTCATCTGTACCTTAGATAACTTTTCATTGGCAATGTAATATACCATTTTGAAGAATAAAGTATTTTAATTTCTTACATCTATTAGATTGAATTGCAGTGAAGCAATCTCCCTGAATACACTTATAAATTGTCTGCTGCTCTACCTGGAAACTTTTTTTCTTCCTTCCCTTACATCTGTTTTATACAGTGTTTAGAAGCATTATTTTTTATTAATATTGTACAAATGTTTGCTTTCAGTGACATCCATCACCCTATTATTAGCTTTTATATGGGTATGCTTATGTACTTAATCTTTGTGGTTTCTGAATATGCTGAGCTTGAACAAGATAAATTATGCAGCTGGTCTAATACAGTGGATTGCTATACACTATCTGTGAAGACTACAGAAGTATTGGTAGTGCAATTATTTTGTTCAGGTGCAAAATACTTGGTGTGGGGCTCGTGAATTCTATGAGTGAATGAGTTAATTAGTTGGATGATGAGGCTGTTTATCTCCTGGTGCCAACTGTCAGTCTGATGGCACAAGGAATGGATATTCACATAATGAATTTTAGAGCCAAAGCTATATTGAATAGGTATTAAAACTTAGTAAGACATGTCAGCCAACAACTCTATTCTGACAGCATTTGAAAATAAGTCATAAAGAACCCCCTGAATTCACTGAATAAATGGGATTTGTGTGTGTGTATATATATATGTGTGTGTATAGTGGTGTATATATGCATACACATATGCATTTAAGTTACATTATCCATGTTCTGGTCCTAGCTAGTATACAAAAGCTCTACCCTGTATAAAGGACTTCTGAGCATTCCTATTTCTGGTAATACATTATTTTTTTACAGAAAGCTGAGGTTTTGAATTTTACATTTTTATGACTAATACTGCTAAACTTTTCAAACAGACAAAAGCCCAAACTTAATTTTTCTCTAGTTGTGTGGCTTAGCACACACTGCTTGCTTATGTAGTAGCAGTACCTTGTCTTTATGAAAAAGCAGTGAACAGGAGGACAAACAGCAAAACAGGAAATTTTGGTGCTTGGTAGCTGATTACCCTCCCACACTTGACACAACCGAGCATAGCTTGGCCTCCAGTTACCCATATCAGGCATGATCTTGTCCTGCCATGCACCAAGGAATGTGAGAAAGGTCTTTGTGTAAGGAGAGGAAGTGAAATTGTGAGTGGGAAGCATTAAAGACCTCATCTCTGTAGCGAGTTCTGCACAGATACTGCAGAGCTAGAAAAACACATTAAACAAATGAATCTTTTAAGATGAAAGATGCTGGTAGGTTGCTGGTGGAGCCAAACCGATAGCATGCAGTGGGAGGCTGAAAGACAGGTATCACTCAGGTATCTGCTATGGTAGATATAAAAAGACAAATCAAGGGAAACAAGGAGCCTGTGGTCTTCTATTAGGAGTTAATTTTGCAATTTACCTCAGAGAGGTGCAAAGTTCCTGTACTAAAGTATTTTCCTTCAGTTCGGAAGGCAGTACAGAGTCACAGAGTGGAAGGGGAGAGTCTGAGCATCATACATGGGTGAGTTCTGTAGCAAGGAAGAAATGGAACAAGTGCAAATAGGTGGAGGCTATGATGTGATGCTGCTTTGAAGGGCAAATATCCCTTGTGGTAAGCAGAGTAACCATTGCACAGAAGTACCAGGCTTTGACCAACTGCATATTTTGAACTGGGGACTGGAAAGCATAATTTTCATATAGTTCCTTCTTGTGTTGCAGAAAGATTTCAACACAATAGCGCAGATTTGGTTCTGGGTTCAAGAGAAGCAGCAGTGTTGAGACAACTTTTTTGGGTTGGGTTCACATTGGGCTTACTTCAGCACATAGCAAGGGTGGTTGTCTTTGTAGCATGGGTGAACATCACAAAAGAAATAAGTAGATTAATTCTGCAGCCTTCCTTTGTCTTTTCCTTCTAGCTGAGTTCACAAAAGTATAGGTAATTCCTAAGCAGTCTCTCCCTCACCGACTGTGCTGGTTTGAGGCTAATTGGAATATTTTACTGAGAGAAATGAAATCCTTAGCTGTGAGAAGAAAGAAAAACAATAACAGTAACCTATATCACTCATTTTTCTGCTGAGAAGCACAGCTAGTCAAAATATAGATCAGGCAATCATTGCTCACACACTTCTCAGTTAGCTCTCAGTAGTTGTTCTGCTCCTCTTCACTCTGGCAGTCTGGTTGTTTTCTGCCTGAACTCTAATTCGACCTAACCCTTTACTTCCTCTAACCTCCTTGTCATCTTTTTGACATCCCACCCCAGATCTCTCCAGATTTATCATGTGAGATATACGAGGATTGATTGTTTCAGGGAGGGAAAAGGTGGGGGGAAGTTTTGAGTCCAGATCCTCCTGGCAGGGAGGGATTTTGTGCTTCTGTATTACATTTAACTTGTATATTTTTGTATATAACTGTATAGTGTGTGTGTGTGTGTGTGTATATATGGTTGTATGTTGTGCTAAGCTGTAAATACAGCTTCATTCCTTAACTCCCAGATGTCTGAGTCTAGTCTGGGTGATTTCATTGTGTGGGGAGCGGGTAACTCCCAAACCCTCACACTGACACCCGACGACAATCCCCAGGTTGCAAACTGCTCAGCTGGAAGGCTAAGTTATCCTCATCCTAATGTGTTGTGGCAGACCATTATGGTAAAAGCAACATAGCTTCTGCCTGTGTCATACTAGTGTGTAAAAGGCTTTGCTTTTTGGAGCTATCGGTCTGTCATTTTCCTGAACCATACTCCATGCAGTGAATCATTTTTCTCCTTAAAGACTTTGCAGTTCAAGTACCCTGTTTTCCAACATAAATATTTTCTTGGTTTTTATTGACTAAAAACAAAGTCTCCCATGATTTTAATTTTTGAAACTTTAGGCTTTAAGTAATTACAAAGGGAACACAGTTCCTTAGATTTATGTTTATTTCACAGATGCTTATGAGACTTTTAGACTTGTTTTAAAAAGGATAGAAAAAACAGTGTCCAAGGCAGCACAATTATGTTTTTGGTCCATCTGTGCACCTTTCCTCTCCATTTGCAGACACTCATTTTCTCTGGATTACTAAGCCAGCCTTGGAGTCAGTTCCTATAGTACAGACATTTGTTTTCTGCATTCTAATACTCAAGTTACCTATCTTTCTTTAAAAGTGAACAATGCAAATGTGGACAAGTTAATTTACTTAGCTTTCAGCTAAACTTGCAAAATCAAATAACTTTTCAGGACCCTCTTCTGCCAATATATGGACACTTAAATATACAGATAGGCACCCAGTGAATGTTTCAAAATGATGGAGACAATTAAGGTACCTAAATCTGCCTCAGATCTGCAGAAATGAGGTTTCTATACTGCCGCTTGCTTTCAAAAGTTCTCCTGGGTTCTCCATGTTTGACTCACTACTTTGGAAATCCAGTTCTTAGTCATATTTCTGTGGCCTCTTTCTCAGAAGAGAGATGCTGCATGAGGATCATCCAGGAATGGAGGTGGATGTTCTCAAGGGCAGAGGATTGGTTATCCCGAGAGACTCCCCAAGAAAGTATCTCTGTCTTGAATCACTGCCTGCTAGCTGTGGTAGGGCCCTAGTGATTTACAAAAAGGCAAACTGCAGAGGGGAGGGGCAGCTACGTAGAGACTAGAAAACTCAGAAAAAAACTTTTCAATTCCAGTCCACGTAGCCAGCAAATGGGAGTCTTGAGCTTGCCTATCATTTCAGGTGTAATGTCTATATTATTGTGCAATGGGTAGTTATTTTAAATGCATTGATGGGCCTGTGAGGAACTGACAGTTTTGAAGCGGCTTGCTCTTTTTTTTTTTTTTTTTCCCCCCCCCCTAGGAAAGATTAAAATTGTATCCTGTTTTCATTTTGCACTTCCTTGGAACATTTGGTCTAAGAAGTTTTCTTCTTTTCTTGCAGTCCTCATTCCATCCCAGATCGTCTGCGGATCAGAGTGAACAGGATTAATTTACAAGAATACGAGGGACTACATTATGACAAGGAAAAACTCCGTGAAGCTTGTAAGTTGGAAGAAACCAGGTTGTAGATGCTTTTGGTAGAGTATTCTGTATAAATCTTCTGCATAAACTAAGAACCACCCCCCCACCACCCCCCTCAAATCCAAACAACCACCATCATACAATATAAGCACAGTCAAGCATACATTTGGATGAGTTCTGTGGAATTTATGTTTATCTAACTGTGCATATGTACATGCACACATATTCTGTCTATAGAGAAAATATGTAGAGAATTCACAACTTTTCTTTCTTACTATACCATTTGCAAGTTGATTTTATTTCCTGTAAAATGGGTGCTTTTCAAGACTGCTTTATTTATTTATGTATTTCTGCTTGTTCTGGTGGTTTTCTACTAGTGTATGATTTTATTCTAGTTTTTATGTTTAACATCAGATTTGAAACTGAGTTGGGGACTGTGATAAATTTCGTATCGAGCATATGTCCTGACCTTGAATGTGATTCATGCACAGGTGCATTTATCTTGGGAAACAAATTTAGATTCCCCAGTCCCTTATTCGTTAACAATCCACTGTTTTCCACATAAGAGAATAATTACTGTTTTGTATCTCCATGTAATGGTTTAATTGCCACGTTCAGTGGTAACTCAAAAACGGACACCGGTTGCTTTGGCAACGTTAACAATGACAATCCACACTTAAAAATGGAGTTCCTTTCCTTGGTGCCACATGGAGTCATTAATCGATGAGGGACACGGCTGTGTGTAATAACAATTTAAGAGTTTTGTTCATGCATCTGGCTCATTATTCATACTAAATTAAAAGCATGACTGTTTGTTGTGCAACAAAGCTTTAGCTCCCTCTGTAATAGAGACTGCTGTGGTAATTAAAGAATGACAATCCTTTTAATTGGTTTGCTTCTCTTACTGTTGGAAGATAGTTAAACTCTTTCACTTTCCTCTAATCCTACTCCTTATTCTCTCAGTTCACCAGCTCTTCCAACAGAAAACCTCAAATGGCTTAAATTGGGATATGAGTCCTAACAGCCTTTCTGAAGTTAGTGGATTTTCTTCATAAAAGCAATCAAATCTTTCATCACTGGACTGAGTTTTAATGGATGAGGATTATGGCTCACTGGAGAAGAATTTTCTTCAAGTTTTAAATTGAGAATTTGACTCTGAGTAGACTTCAGACCATACTGAACCCACATCTATCCAACCCTAGCAGAAACAATTGGTTCATTAGATGGTTCTTTCTGTGATTTCATACCTGAGAAGATCTATTCTCATCCACCCTCACAACAGACACAAATTTTGTGTGCGTATTTTTAGTATATATTATGTAGCCCTTAAGAGCCTTTTTCACCTTTTGACACTGGACAACTTTTTATACTGCAGTTGCAAATGTGTATTTATATTATTTATTACCTGAAAAAAAAACAACAAAACAACATCATGATAACATTTTTTAAAAATGCCACAGAATGATCTAGAACCTCTGAGATACAGGGTTAGGTTTCACATGTATCTGATCACTTGCTGGATGTATACATAAGAGGTTTTCTCACGAAACATAGATCTTTGTCCACAAAGAGTTGAAATTATTGATTTGGACCATTTGCAGATCATTTGCAGTAAGAAATTTTATGTCTCTTTCAAGTTGCTGTGTGACAATGTAATATAATAATATAACATAGCTGGACTAAAGTATTCTCCCCAGATATTTTTTTATGAATTTCTTTTTCCTATCTGTCTACCTTTAGTTGTTTCAGTAATGCTTGTACATGAATGCTTTTACATTGAAATTTGGAAAACCAGATATATCCCTACCAACAAAAGGTATCTCACCTTGCCCTTTACAGTTATTAGGAATATCCTATGTAAGGACATAGAACTCATAGCATACACTGATGGTCATCAACCTACTGGGTATAGAGCTTAACCATTTCCCATAGGAACTGCCCAGCCTTTATTTATCAGGAGGCTGCTCTTGATGTTAGGACTCTAGATGATGCTGATTACAACTGAAAAAATAATGCACAGGAAGAGAAGTGCTCTTTTAAACAGTTCAGAACCAAAATGTTTTAAATATTGTAGCTAGTTCCTTGAATTTCATGAAGTAAAAGACGGAAAATCCTTGCAGCTCACTGAGCATAGACCTCACATCTGAGTTTTCCTGTAACTTACTGCAAAATGCTTGCATCTCTTCTGGAAACTGAGGTATATCCAGCCATCAGGCTGCATGGTTACATTAAAACACTACATAACTCATTTGTTTTTTACTATTCAGAAGTTTTTATGAGGAAAAAAGCTGGAAAAGGACATAAATTTCCCTTCTAAGAAGAGTAGATAGCCATTTTAATTGTATTTCTGACATAGATAACTGCATAAATTACATATTTTTCTCATGACAGGTCTATGATTTGTGCCTGCCTTGCTGTGCCATATGAAATAAGTGTGATGTCTATGTCCTCATCTGCAAATAACTTAATGGAGAATTGCCAGGAAAAGTTATCTGGCTAAAGGGGGAGGAGGGAAGTGCTGAGGGTGGAAAATTGATTCTCTGATTAAAAGAAAGTGACTGGTGGGGAGGCACAGTGGAAATAAATAAATTTCCATGGCAGGTGAATAACTAAAATTTCATCAATCTGAATTAAGGACTTAAATGCAGATAAGACTTTTGCACTAGTAAAACACAAGAGCACTTGTACTGGGCTTGATCCTATCGGTGGGGTTAGCATCCTTCAGCATGGCTGCAGGTCCCAGGTACATGTGTGTCTCACTGGATGCTTGCGAAAGATTCCCTTTATATATCTGTCCAGGCTTTGACAGAATGTCTGCAACTGAATTCCAGGATCCTATACTTAATATCTATTTCCTTCCAACAAAGATTAAAAACAATTCTACCTCCTCAAGTAATTTGAAAACCAAACCAGAATCTCACAGAAATCTGAAAAGGAAAGCAAAGTCAGTTAATAATGAATTACCCCTGAAGCGAAAATAGCAAAGAAGCTATTATGGTTTTTGCCTGTTTCATGTCTCCATGACAGACTTCTGTAAACTCATTGTAATAATCTGAATCATTTTAACTCACAGTAAATACATTTCACTCCCTTTGTTTGCTTGAAATCCTCATTCAATTCTGTGAGCTACTTCATCTAAAATTGCACTTCCTGACATATAACAGCTCATTATACAAACTGTTCCATGAAGATTAATCTTCACTCTACTGGAGGTGGACACCTCATTTTGAAAGTCTCCTGAGCAATTAAACCATGTCATTTTGTCCTCTGAAGGGTATGACTGTTCTTAGCCCATTCTCTTCCTGTTGCTTTCTACTTTTCTTGTCATTGCAGCTGACATTTAACCAAGATCCTGTTTATGAACGTCTCTTTCTTCCCTCCCCTTGCTCCTTCTTTTCCCCTTCATTTTTTTCTTCTGTCAGTGTCTCAATATTGTCTGTGGGATGATGGATGATGGTACAGAGGATGCTTAATGGTTTTTCAGCTAGGAGGGGTGAATGCTCTGTGCACTACTTTAAGGAAGGGCTACATGCTGACATTTTAGTTATGTTGTAATATTCTTCATTGCAAATGTAGTAATCTTCTCTAATACCTTTCTATACATGCCCCGAGCTCTTGTCACCCTAGCCACCAGCTTCAGCACCTTGTGTCCGATATAAGTATTACATTACATGACCCTATCAAGACTGTCACATTACAAAGTCAGATGTTTCCAGATGGAGAGAATTTCATTTTATCTCTTTTGTATGTACGTCTTCTGTGCACTCTCTCTTACTTCCATGAAAGTGAGATCCAAAGCAGCATTGTGGGGGAGCTGTTGTGGTGTGTGTTTTTAAATAACGACATATCTCTGTTTCAAATCCTGGTTTCCCCTTTCCAATGTTTCTTAAATTCCTGGTAATGGCAGTATATGCAAAAACTAATAATAAGACGACAAAATAAGCAAAACAAAAAACCCCAAGCAAAACCAACTAAAAAGCAGCAGAAGACAAGCCGACTGTGGATGTGTTACAGACCAGGTGGTCTTTGGCCATTCTTAGACCTTCCTGCCAGAGCTGCTGTAGATTTGCATTATTAAGATGAGTGGTGATAACATTCACCATCAGCAGTAACTGCACCGTTGGTTTTCATGCTTGGCAGCGTGGGGTTTTTTTGTTTGGTTTTTTTTTTGTTTGGTTTTTTTTTGTTTGGTTTTTTTTTTGTTTGGTTTTTTTTTTTTTTGGTTTTTTTTTTTTTTGGTTTTTTTTTTTTTTGTTTTTTTTTTTTTTTGTTTTTTTTTTTTTTTGTTTTTTTTTT